>RQTK01000072.1:304198-396791 GCA_003991915.1 Elysia chlorotica | reverse complement strand
ACTACTACTACTACTACTACTACTACTACTACTACTACTACTACTACTACTACTACTACTACTACTACTACTACTACTACTACTACTACTACTACTACTACTACTACTACTACTACTACTACTACTACTACTACTACTACTACTACAACTACTACTACTACTACTACTACTACTACTACTACTACTACTACCACCATTACTACTTCTAAGAAATTATTGATTGTACATTCAAAACTAGTTTATAGATGACCATACTGCAGGCTAAGACAAAGAGTAAATAGATTACTAAGCTTACTTATGCTATGAATTTTTTTTCTAGTGGTGCTTTAGCTTATCCATACAATGCATTGTTTATCTGATTTGGTTATTGATATACAAAAAATGATATACGACATGACAAGGAAAACTAGAGTCCGGAGAATGGTTTTAAAAAGTAAGGTATTTATGAGCAAAACCTTAGTTTCAATGTGGGGTGGCGGAAAACCTTGTTACGGGTACATTCTGCAGGCCAATGTTGAGTTCAGACCTCTGCTTGCAGGCCAAACTGACTCAGCCTGCTTGCACCCATGATAATGTGACCGGCTGAGACAGGAGTCATGGTATCCCCACCCTGTCTCGTGTGTGGCAGCACATAAAAATTGTCAGACATCCGTCTTGGGGCCCATCGACAATATAGCCTATATAGTGCTGCTGTTGGACGTTAAACCAACACAACCCAAACACACTCTCTATCTCTCTTTCTCTCTCTCTCTCTCTCTCCCTTTCTCTCTCTCTCTCTCTTTCTCCTCTCTCACTCACTCCCCCCTCAAATCAAATCCTTGTATCCTATTGTATTTCAGGCGCAGGATAAGTACCAGAAAGAGCTGATGCTCCACGCGGCAGATGTTGAAGCTCTTGCCGCAGTCAGAAAGCAGGTGAGAGAACAGACAGAGAGGACCATTACCCCTTCACTGTTATATATGAAAACAAGAGTTTTTTTCTTTAAGACATACCCTAAATTTAAAAAACATCTTAACTTTTTCATACTGTTTCCCTTCTTTAAAGGTTTACATCAGCAACTTATATTGTTTTCAAGTAAAACAGTACAATAATGAACAGAAGAATAAATTATTTTCAGGATTTTCAGATACTGGACAAATTAACTTTTTCCTCAATGTGAGACTAATAAGCTTTAAAAAAACATGTTTTATGCTGAGACATTAAGATTTGATATGGCTTTTGCTCTTTTTTTTTGTTTACTGAAAATTATCTGTCAAAGTAGTGTCCCTTGCTGACCAATGTATTTTTTGTTTGGCTTGTGAAAAAATCTTATCAATTACTTTTGTCTTAGCTTGAGGATATCCAAGAACATTTACAACAGACCCAAGAGGAGACAAACATGTATGAGAAGCAGCTGGCAGACGCCAAGGTATGCATCACATATATTTATTTTTCAAAGTTGTAAAATAGGGCTGGTTTTTCTTTCAGCATTCCTTCATTTCATTGATTTTCACTCAGTTGAAACAGTTTATTTAAAATATCTGCGAGATAGAATAAAAGTCCTCACCCTCTTGTCTTACTTTTCTTCACTTTTCCGAGCTTGCGCCCTTCGACTTGATGACATGGTGAAGAATGTATGTGTCCTTTCCAGTTGGTCTTTTCCACAATATAATGTTTTTTCAAAATTAGGGTTAGGTGGAAGAAGTTTTGTGTTGAGGTCTTTTAGTTTTGGTCAGTTGAATAAGATATGTTTGACTGTTTCATATGTTGGGGCAGAGAGAGCAGAGAGGTGCGAGGGGGGGGGGGGGGAGAGAAAGGCCTCTTTGGGGGAGGAGAGAAAGGCTCTTTTTGGGGTTGTAAACAATTGATGTAGTATGCTGGGTTCACAGCCGATATATTGTCACCTGTTCTTGACGTTTTAGAAAGTTAATAGCATACTGTCCTTTGGGTTGGGTATTTTCATGTGTTTAAAGACAGCTCTCCCAGTCTTTCCCAGAGCCCACCCATTTAGCCATTCCTCTTTCTTGTTGTTTCTTATAATCTGTTTGGCTGTAGTCATGGATGTTGGCTGGGGGATTTGGGGGTATGTTATTCCTTGTTTAGCTAGTGTGTATGCTATTTCATTCCCTGGAATGTTTATATGCCCTTGTATCCATTGTAGTGTGAGTTTGACAGCATGGGCAGTCTATCTATCTATCGCTGTGCCGTCCCGTCTCCGAGGTGGGCTGTCATTCGGCGCCATCTTTCACGGTCCAAGGCTGCTTCACAGGCTACACTCAGTCGTAACTGGGATGTCTCCTGTATGTTGGCAAGCCACGACTGCCTCCTCCTTCCTCTACCACGCTTCCCTTCAACCTTGCCTTCCACAACTCTTTTCTGGATGCTGCATTGTCTTCTTATATGGCCATAGTATGCCAGTTTTCTTCTTTGGATTAATTGCAGCAGTTCTAGTTTCTTATCAATCTATCTATCTATCGCTGTGCCGTCCCGTCTCCGAGGTGGGCTGTCATTCGGCGCCATCTTTCACGGTCCAAGGCTGCTTCACAGGCTACACTCAGTCGTAACTGGGATGTCTCCTGTATGTTGGCAAGCCACGACTGCCTCCTCCTTCCTCTGCCACGCTTCCCTTCAACCTTGCCTTCCACAACTCTTTTCTGGATGCTGCATTGTCTTCTTATATGGCCATAGTATGCCAGTTTTCTTCTTTGGATTAATTGCAGCAGTTCTAGTTTCTACATGCCAACTTTATCCAAGACCTCCTTATTTGTCACCTTATCTTTCCAAGAAATTCTGTTCATTCTCCTATACATCCACATTTCCAAGGCATCTATTCTCTTCTCTATAGACTTACTTAATGTCCATGTTTCACTTGCATATATAAGAACGGTGACCACACAAAACATTTCATTGTTCTCAGTCTGGTTGGCAAACTCACTCTTTTGTTGGTCAGTATTTGTGAGTATTTTGAGAAGGCATTTTTGGCGATGGTGATGCGTCTCTTTATTTCTGAATCAGACCTACCAAATAAACAAACTGGTCAATCTGCTCAATGGACTTGCCTTTAACCTTTATTTCTGCTTTAGGAGGCTCTTTCTTGGATATAACCATAACCTTGGTCTTCTTCACATTCTGATAAGTAGCCCATACTTTCCACTGTGCTCTTCTATGATGGTGACTAGGTTTTGTAAGTCATGGGCAGTAAGGAAGTTTGTAATAGTTTTTACAAGGCTTTTTATGTATAATTTTTCTGTTTGCAAGTTTTCAACGGCTTGCAAGACAAGATTTAGCATCAGAGAAAACAACAAAATCAGTTCATTTTCTAGGCTTGATAAAAAAAATAGGCTTGATAGGTAGTGGATTGAAGCTTCCATTGCTATTGATTCTACCTCATAATTTGAACAAATTTCCCCACATTTGGTACCTTCAATCTGTTCTTGGCAGACATCGTGGTCCGAGCAGGAGCGTGTTTACAAGGAGGAGGTAAAAATAGTGGAGGCTCGCTGTGAAGAACTCACCAAGCAAAATGCTGTGCTGCATGAACAGATGGGCAAAGTAAGTTGGAGCAGTTAAGAATTGGACAATTAAGAAAGATATCTTGAGTGACAATTTATTTGGTCCGTGGTCTTAAGTTCAGTCATTATGAGTCAGACATTTAAAATCTTGTGGTTTTGTTACCATAAATCTAGCTAGTTAGAAGTACAACTATTGAATTTTATGTTAGATAGTTTCACTATTCAACATTCCTCCATGTTTATCTCTGTTTCAGCAACCACAGTCTGCATCCATAGCATGTTGATTTTTTAAGAGAAAGGTTTAACTTTCGTCTTTTCCCCTCAAGATATTCTGCTTGAAATTGAATAAAAATGTGTTTGAAAAATATGGTATTTACTTAGATCTTTGTAAAGTCCTGATTTAAAATGTTTGCTATTTTGAAACTTCAATGATCTTCAATGATCGTTAAAATTGGCAGTTTAAGTGTTAAATCCATAAATGTCTCTTTTAGACAGAGGATGAAAATGATGCCTATTGTATTTCAGCTGAGTTCCCAGGTTGTGAGCATCCAGCAGAGAGCGCGTCGCGAGTCAGGCGGCTCTGCCAACACTTCCTTCAGCGAGGAGAGAGGCAAATCCTCAGAGCAGCTGCTTGAAGTTGTCAAGTAAGGCACAGTCTTTAGGAAGGGTTTCTCCACAAAATCTGAGGAGAAAAGAAAGAGCTAAGCATTATAGTTTTTTGTGTTTTGTTATTTTTTCATAAGGCCTAGTCCAAAACTAAGTGTCAGGCTAAAAGAAATGTTTTATTTAAATAAAAAATCAAAACCAAATTAGTTGACGAATTTCGCTGCTGGATATAATGCGTTTTGTCATGTAACATTTCATATATATCCATGAATGCTAAGTATTAAAGTAAAAGTCTGTTGGGATTCCTGGCTTGTTGATGTAACAATAGTTCCCTACAGTACTGACTTTGTAATGGGTGGAATGGTATAATTTAACTATTAAGACATGAAAGTAAGAAATAAAATTTTGCTATGTTTATTTTTAAATGTTAAATGTGACCCCCCCTTCCCCTTCAAGACTTCCAAAAATAAAGGCCAGAATCACTGAAATTAACACAAACATTCAGTATAAGTGAAAGTGAGCTAGAAACTATATTATTTAACGCGCTGCACACCTATTTTCCGGAAAAAAAAAATAAAAAATAAAATTGTCTATATTTTATATGGTGACTTCAAATTTATTCCTAGATTTTTGCGCCGAGAAAAGGAGATTGCAGAAACGAAGTTGCAGGTGGTGGAGACGGAGAGCATTCGGGTCAAACAGCGGCTCCACCTGGTGGAGAAACAGGCGGAGGAGGCAACCAAGGCTCTGGCCGAGGAGAGACAGCAGACTCAGGTGAGACACCCTTAGTGCACCTTACTTTACCTTGCCTGTTTTATCTCACCTGACCTAACTATACTACTCTATGTGCTTGAAGGTAGCGCAGGTAAAACTCTCTTACCTTAATCCTCTCTGTGCCTGGACATGAATCCTACATTTTGTTTGATCTACAGTGGAACCCTCATAATTCGAATTACTTGGAAATGGATCAAAACTTTGAGTTAAGAGGATTCGAATTAAAGATGGGGGATACAGGAACGACAAAAATGTTTAAAAAATGTAAACAGCTTCTTTGAAATATTGCACTTACAATAATTTCCTTTTGTTTTATTTCTATAGCAACCTTCTCTCAACCCCATTTCTTCTAAATCCATATACTACTTTGTGATGCCTATTAGTGGTGCCACTTTTAAGAGTATCAAACCAAAGAGATTTCAAATTAGGACTCAGATTCTAACAGAGACAAAGAGAAAAAAATAACCTATACTCTTTTAAAATTTGATGCATGAGAATTTGAATTACTAGACTTTGCTTTTTTAGATTTTCACTGTATTTATTTATGTTTTTGTGAAGGTGAATTCGGAGACTATTTATTTGATTATGCTTTTTTTTGTTAAGGTGAATGTGGAGAATATTTAATTATGTGTTTTTTGTGAAAGTCAAGGGGAGACTATTTATTTAATGAGTAGTTTTTTTTTGTTGTCAAGGTGAACGCTGAGACTATTATTTATGTATATTTTTGTTAAGGTGAATGCTGAAACTATTGATTTCATTGTGTATTATTCTTTGTTACCGTGAATGCTGAAACTATTTATTTCATTGTGTATTATTTTTTGTTAGGTGAACCTGGATACTATTTAATCGATCATGTTTTTGTGTCTAGGTGAATGCAGAGACTGCGGCCAACCAGCTGGAGCTGATGCGCAAGGTGAGCAACTTCAACGTGCTGTCCGACAGCAACAAGCTGCTGCGTGATGAGAGAGACCACCTGCTCAACTCCAAGCAGGAACTGGAGGCAAAGGTAACGAAACCTCTCTTCTTGCATTTCAGCACATAATCAATTTGTGATCTTTTAGTGCATTGGATCGTTTGATGAGTTTTACTATGAAATGTACTGAGCGTTAAAACTGATAAGCTTTAGAGGTCTAACACAAATTAGTTTTTTGTTGTTTTTGTTTTGTTTGTGTCATTAATTTTGTTTAAATTAAAAATATTGCTTGATTATATATTTGATATGATTTATTTATTCAGTCATTATATACTAACATTTCCAAAAATGTCTATTTCATACTAAAATTTAGAAACAGGCCTTTGTTCTGAATTCAACATATTGCAGTGAAACGAATAACTCCTTTTTTTAATTTTAAAAAAAAAGGGTAAAGATCTGATTGTTTGAACTGTTTTCTTAGATCCGCAAACTTGAGTCGGACATCGAGCCCCTGCAGAACAAGATTCGGGAGGCAGAGTCCGAGAAAGACACTCTGACAGTCGAACGCGACACACTGCAAGAAGAGGTCAACCGCTGGAAGAATCGAACCACAAATCTCATTGAACAGAGCAACAAAACAGACCCTGAGGAACACAAAAGACTTTTGTAAGTTTTCAAGCTCGGAAAAAATTATTTTGATAGGCTTGAAAAGGCATTTCTTCTTTTCTCCCCCATTCTCTTTGTATGGTTTATTATTTTTAACATAATTATCATTGGTTTTGTTTATTGTTGTTATTATTATTATTATTATTATTATTATTATTATTATTATTATTATTATTATTATTATTAGTTCTACTCCTTAATCAGTCTCAGCATACTACCAATGCACTTCAATTCAAGTTAGCTTATTGTAACAGCCAGTAACTTGACTTTGTCTTGAGAAACCAAGTGTTTAAAAGAAGAAAATCAAGGAGTTGGAAAATGTTGAACTACTTTTCCCTTTACGAAGGATTTGATAGATGTGCTATTTTGGCCACGAATATGTTTTATGAATGGTGTTTTATTTAGTATGATTTTCCCCCTCTTTTCCTGTCATATGAGTTTGTAAGTGTTTTGTTGTACATATGTTTCCAGACAAGAGAAAGAGAACATGAGGAAGCAGCTGGCTCAAGTCAGAGAGGAAGCGTTCAAGCACAAGTGAGTTTGTTTGTTCATCCCTCCTACATCTCTCTGCTAGGGGGCACGCCATTGATATCAATTTTCTGTAAATGGACAGATTTTTAATAAATAAAAAATCCATGTGGTAAGCTGTTGAATATTATATTCTTAGTAAAAGTCCTGCTTAACTCAGTAAAGTCTGTTTAAAAATATTGAGTCGGTTGATATCGCTGAATTACATCCGTGACATATTTCTTTTCTGCACCCCTTTATATTTATGAACATACTTTTTCATTTAAACTTTTGGTATATTTTAGTCTTAACTTGTTCTTCAAGGTTGAAAATAGAGAATCTGACCATGATTCCAGTTACTCATATTGATCATCTAAAAAATATTAATATGACATTTTATTGTTCTCCATGTCTCATAAAAAATAATCCTATTTACATGACAGTACATTTCACAAATTATTTGTCTGTCCACCCAGGAATGAGCTTACTCGCATGACGAACCAGTGCACTTCACAGCAGTAAGTTCATTTTTGTCCCATCTTTTTGGAAAAAAGCTTCTTTATTTTTAGGCAACCCTTTCATGGACTGTTGTAGAGAGTTTATTATTGTATGAACATCTAATACTTCCTTGTAATCATTGATGACCAAAATCTGTGCTATGAAGCATGAATACTTTTATCAATTAACATCTGATTGTTATAGAGAAGTGAACTGGTGCAAGTTGAAGAGCATTGGCCTGCCAATCAGGAGGTACCCGGTTCAAAACCGCAAGCGAGCAAATATATTTGTTGGATTTCGTCACTTACTGGTTGGTCTGTGTCAGTATACTGTGACCTCCTGAGATAGGAAACCTGGTATCCTGATTTGTGTGGCAGCATGCAAAATTGTCAGACATCAGTCTTGTGATCCGTCCAGCTGCTGACTTAATACGCTTAGAAATCAATTAACCAACCAACTGATTTGATAATTCTAGAATTTCATTATTGTTATTCTTTTTTTTTTTTTTTTCATCCTCCAGGACTGCCCTGAATAACCTTAAACAAGAGGGAAATAAAGCCAGGTCAGTAGTTACTGTGTGTGCATCGGAGCAGATCAGCTTTTAGACAAGCTCAGACTGATGATAGGCTAATGAAGTTCAGTTTCAGGGCATCAAAGCCTAAGAAACTAGCAGAGAAATTCAGTAATGAGAAAAAATTTATGAATGTAGAGAGGGGCGAGAGGGAGAAAAAGGCTACTTTTCCTCGCCATACATTTGAAATTGAAGATAAATAAAAATTATATTCCAGCTTTCAGAAAGTGATAAAAATCTTTCTAACTGTGCTTATTTGTACAGTTTATCTTCATTTGCCTTATTTTCTACTTGAATAAAAATAGTGAAGTATCTACTCCACATAAAAATTCAAACAATTAACAAATATTTATTATATAATTATATATAATACAAACAATGTATAAAGAAAT
This sequence comes from Elysia chlorotica, assembly GCA_003991915.1. Lineage (NCBI taxonomy): Eukaryota > Metazoa > Mollusca > Gastropoda > Plakobranchidae > Elysia > Elysia chlorotica. The sequence goes on along the minus strand of RQTK01000072.1, from coordinate 388,373 downwards.
GAAACAAATATATTTTAACTCCATGTGTGCAGCCAAGAGTTGACCATTGTGAAGAACCAGCTGGACGAAAAGACGAAAGAGAGCGAGCAGAAAACTCTGACCATCAACCGGCTAAAACAGATTGGCCGCAAGTACAAGGAGCAGGCCGAGATGGCCAACAAAGAGCTGGAGGATGTCAAGGTTAAGGCCGCCGGCCAGGAGTCGGACAAGGTCAATGTTGCCTCCCTGGAGTTGGTGAGTGATGGCTCTTTTATTTTGGTGTAGTTTACTCTTGAAAATACAAAGCACAAACAATCTAGTTTGAAAGCAGTAAAAAAAAAAAAAAAACAGAATATTTGTGCTACTAACACAGGAATAAAATAATAATTTTTTTTAAATCTCAAAACTAGCATAAAATGAGATATAGCTTTCTGCTACCTCAGTGATGTTTGCCCTTTAACAGATTTTAACTTGATTTACTTCAGCATCTTGAGTGTAAGCAAATGTTTACAGTTTCATTGATTGAAAAAAAATATTTTTTTTTATTTACAGAAATAGCCAAACCCATGCAGTAAATATTTTGTCATATTACGTTAATAAACAGGATTCCATTTACAGAGCTGCAGTCATTAACATTTATGTGCAATGAATGGGATACTTTTGGTGACCATTGCAAACTTTGTTTGAATCCTGGCGTCATTGAAATCATTCTTGATTTGATTACAGGAGTAAAGGATAAGAAGTTTGGGCATTTTGACATAATTGTGGAGAAACGTACAATGCATCCTGCCAATGTGGCATGGCTGGGCAAAGAGAATCCATCCCATTTTTAGATATTTGTCTGAGCTTTTAATAAACATGTCTGTATTTTCACCTGTGACATGCATGTAATATATTTACTTTACTACTATTGTAAACTATGTTATTACAACTTTCATTTATTTGCTATCAATTTAAATTTTTTTTCCTGTTTTTTTTTTTCCTTCATAACTTGGTTGATTCTTTTTCCCAAAGGCTGAAAGATTTTTGCAACATTTTGACCTTATTTTAAAAAAAAACAAAAAAAAACAAGAAACAGAAAACTCTCACTGCCTCAGGCTAATAAGGGTTCAGCAGTTAGTACTCAGCATTTTTTTGTTTCTCTTCCAAAAGACTGAACTAAATATGAAAAAAAAAAACCTTTCTGTACATGGATCATAGTCCCTGCCGTACCTCGGCTAACCGCACTTGACTGAACCAAGTATGAAAAAAACCCCACTTCTATACATAGACCATTGTCCCTGCCGTACCTTGGCTAACTGCTCAGCCCAAAAACTAGACTGAACCAAGTATGAAAAAAAAACCCTCTGTACATGATCATAGTCCCTACCGTATCGTACCTTGGGTAACCGCTCAGCACGAAACACTCTCTCATTGTGAACAGAGCATCACGGAGCTGAGACGCACCATCACCTCAAGCAGCTCGAGGATCTCCACGCTGGAGGCGCAGCTCACCGAGGCGCAGACCGAGGCCCAGGCAGCCACCAAGCGGGCCGAGCAGGCCGTAGCAGAAAACTCAGGGCTGAAAGAGGAGCAAGACAAGAAGGACCAGGTGACTATTTATTTGTTGTTAAGTGTCCAACATAATCACTGTGTGGGCTATAATTATCATGGACGAGTAGCAAGATGACATGTTCAGCTTTATTCTATTTTGTATAAAAGGCTTTAAAAAACTCAGGGCTGAAAGAGGAGCAAGACAAGAAGGACCAGGTGACTATTTGTTTGTTGCTAAGTGTCCAACATAATCACTGTGTGGGCTATAATTATTATGGACGAGTACCAAGATGAACATGTTCAGCTTTATTCTATTTTGAACAGGGAAATGTGTTGCAGAAATGTTTGAGGGGACCTTTTTAAAAAGACTTTCCTTCACCAGCAGTGTAATTAATTCACTTCAAAACAATGTAGTGAAATCAACCAACTCCTCTGCGCAATAGAAATATATATTTCTATGATCTTATAACTAGAAATTAAAAAAAAAGATGATAGCAGCGCAACACTAAAAACATCAGTTAATCGGGTGAACAGTACTGCTACACCCCATTTTTTCACTCGCAGTCACCCGTGCCAGTGTCAGCTTTCCAAACGATGGTTAATTTGTAATGGAGCAAAATATTTTTTTTGTAAACAAATCTAAACTGTTTGAACAATCTGTTGGAAAAACTATTCTTCCATCCTTGCTTGCAGGAGCTGGCGCAGAACAAAAACACGATCGCCAAGCTACAAGCAGAGGTGGACGAGCTGAAGCGTAAGACGGCAGAGTTTGACAAGAAAACAGCGGAATTTGAGAAGAAGACTACGCACTCACGCCAGGTGATGCAGAGCGCTCGCACCAAAATCATCGAGCAGCAGAATCGCATGAAGCAGCTGGAGGCCGAGAATGCAGAGCTCAAGGCGGCGCAGGCCCTGACACCAGGGGGCAGCACTGGGGCAGGATCGGACACAGCCGCCTCGCAGGGTGAGAGGCACAGTCTGTCTGAATACAGTGATGCCAATTTTCTGTAAATTTGCAGATTTTCAGTTAGAAAAATAGTCTGCAGGTCAAAATTCAGTAAGGCCTGTGAAGGGGTTATTTTTTATGATTCAATATGGCATGTAGCTTTATTATTTAAATACATAAAGTTGGCATCACTGTAAAGAAGGGTGTTTGTGGGTGGGGTCAGCCGGCTGTGTTTTTTTTTTCTCTTGTTCAAATAAAAAGTCAAATCTCATATATGGAACCAGAATTGGTCTAACTTGTTAGAACTAACTTTTTACAATTTATCAAGAGTAAATCATTGTAAATATGTGTGTATAAGGAAACAAAATGGTACTTTTAGGTTTTATGTTTTTTCCCTTGGTTTTGTTTTGTTTTTGTTTTTCATTGATGAAGGACAATTCCCTCTAATGCACACATAGGAAGCTGCTCGTAACATGCATAAAAAGAGTAAGTGAAGTGTATTCAAAATGTTTTTGTTTTTTTTCATTTTATTTCTTCATTGTTCTTTTTGTAGACCTAAAACAAGTGAAGAAGGAAGTGGATGAGGCCAAAGCAGACGCTCGGGTCCTCAAGGTCAGAGTCGACCTGTTCGATGTCTCCGACAACGCAGACCTGCTGGCTAAGGTAATGATATGCACATGCACACACACACACACACACACACAGAGAAAAGGTTTAAGTTAATTTATTTCTACTTCCCACTATTTGAATAGTCAAAACGAATATTTGATGGCTGCATACATTTTCAAAGGAGAAATACACAAAATTTAGGGAAGAAAAATTACTATTGTAAATATTCTAATATTAATTTAACTTCAAAAAATTACCCTGGACACAAGGATAGGTTTAATGATAATAATAATAAAAAAGGCTTGTTTAGGTGTAGAATTCGATTTGGATATCTGGATGATGTTAAACTTGAAAGAACATCTCTCTGGCTGTGTGAGCAGAAATTGTATTTTCAGTGTTTCCCATTGTCGATAGCTCATGTTTTATCAGTAGGCCTAGAACTCAAAAAAAGAGAATTAAGTTTCCACCAAAAAGCCCTGACATCTGGGCAAGATTATAAATCTAAACTGCAGTATCTGATAGTGCAGACTAGATTCTCTGTTCTCTTTACCATCCTTTTTATACTACTCGTAATTAAAAGCAAACAACTAACATATATATACCCATATCCTCCTCTCCCACCATGCTCTATGAAGGTCCACCAGCTTCAGCGTCAGCTCGAGCACAAGCATTCCCCATCACAGCAAGGCTCAGGGTAAGCTCCAGTGTTGCTAGATTTATCTCCAATAACATCGGTATGAACTGAGTTTATTCTTTATGACTCTTTTGTTTGTTGTTGTCATTAACTAAGATTTTAAAAAATATTTCTATTATCATCCTCTGCAGCACACTACGACTTTTTTCTTGTAATCAAGACTGCAATATTAGGTGTTTTCATGACTAAAGTCAAATAACTATACTTAAAAACGCATGTAAAGCGTTATGTTTTGGTACCTTAAGTTATTTCCAGTTTCAAAATGGCATTGTTATACAAGTGATCACAAAAATTTTTAAGGAATATAAGAGCATTGTTATGAATATATACTGTGAATGCTTTGGTTCATCTCAGGGGACTATACTTACAAGAATGAACCTATACAAAAAAGGTTTGTGCGCTTTGTACTAGATTGCAATAAGAATTTATGCAAGGAGATCCCAGGAAATGGATCAGTTGAATAAAGTATCAAGCAAAGTCAGCTATATTTACAAGCCACTCTATCTAGATAGTAATGACCACAATGTGTCTGTAAAAGAAAAATGGAATTTGGCTCTAGTTTGGCCATTACCTTTACGTTTGAACAGTGATGCACCAAAGTCAGACAATAGCGAGTCTAAAAATTTTAAAAATGTATTTTCATTTTCCCTTTATATCTTTGCATATGTACAGAGCCAGCTCTAGTGATGCCCCAAAGACAGCCAATATCAAGCCCATGGCGCCTGCGTCCTCCAGCTCTCGGCAGACGGCACCGAGCATCACGTCGCACCCAGCACACTCCTCTCACAGCCCGGCAGCGGTCAAGGCGACGGCCAGCATCCGACCCATGGCCATCTCTCCGACCACTTCCTCTCTACCAGTGAGTGGCACGCCCACGGCCACCGTAATGCCGACCACAGTGAGCCAGACTGAAGGTGAGTTTTACATGAGACAATTGTCATGAACCAGGTGAATAACAAGGATTGAATTTACAATAGATATTAGTTAATGATTCTCACCTGGTTAAAATATATGATATGACGGTATGTCAAATCTCAGGCGTTTTTCTTTAGTTCCCTTCAAAAGATAGCCAAAATACTGATGTTTAGAAACCAACCAAGGAATAGTTAAACATCTAGTTTAAACATTACTATTATTACTTCCTTTAATGATCCTTAACTGGTTTGTACCTCTCTTATCATGTCAGCAGACAAATTTTACTTAACCTCGTTTAGTTTTACCCAGGCTCTCTGCTTGTCTTAGTTTTACCCAGGCTCTCTGCTCTCTCTTACACATGATAGACATATTTTACTGACTGCTGTATCTTGTGCACCACAGTATATATAATATATTTTTCTGACCATCACCTCCACTCTCTCCCCTCACCAGTGGACACCCTGCCTGGACCCTCGGGCCTCCAGCAGTCGTCCATCTCAGCCGTGCCGGTGTCCGGACGCGTGCAGATTGTGGAGCCCCAGGTCATGGAGAGGAACACGGACATCTCCAGTAAGTCACTCACTGTTTGCTTTAGTCAGAGAGCTCTAGGAAACACTTTGTAGGATAATGATTAGTATAAAGGGGCCAGGCTAAACACTTTAAAGCAATGATAGCATCTTTTAATTTTTTTTAATGTTTTTAGGATCCAAAGCAACGAAAGAAATGCCCAATATCGTGGGTAATATTTAAAAATTTTGGTTGAGTTCTATGAATGATGTAGCCTTCCTTTTTAAAATTTGGGTTTAGATTAGAGAGGAGCCCTTACCCCGAAAAAAAAAGTATGAATATGGCAAATCAATTCAAGTTCCAACAAAAAAATTTTTTTACTCTCACTCAAGGTGACCAGACGGAAGAAGTTGCAATGACCAACCAGGCTGTGGTGACCCCGAGTGTCCAGCAGGAAGTGCCAACCGCGTCGCCGATGACCCAGGTCGTGAACCCAGTGACCGCAACCCCTACCCTCCCCTCGACGTCGAGTGGCGCAGGCGGTGCTACTGTCGCTGCTGCTGCGGTAGAAGCGATGCCGTCCCAACAACAACAGCAACAGCAACAACACACCACTGGTGTGGCTCTGGGCAAACGCTCTAGGGATGATGACAGGTACTTTAGTAGGCTGTATCTTTCTGCAACTTAGGGCAGTCCTTTTCTTATTGTAGTAGGATTGAACCATTTAAAGATAAGAAATAAGGTTAATTTAAGATAAACTGTTAAAAGATGTTAGCTGAAAACTATACACTATACATGTTTGCTATATAAATTTAAAAAAAATAAAAAATGGTTAAATAAATTGATTTCTGTTTTTTTTCAAATTCCTTTAATTATGGGTTTTGCAACATTCGATACATATGGACTCGGTGCGAAATTCTGCCGAAAACATGTTTTATATTAAACAGTATATTAATTAGTTGAATTGGTTCTCAGAATAAATTGAAGGACCTGCAAGTATTTAAGATATATTTACTATATTTGATGTTCATAATGGGTAATGGATTGTTTATAACAGGGTTTGATGCACTATGAAAAAGTGAACGCTTGTAAAAATATTTCATAATTCTGGCGGTATTATATGTGTCATAGTGACTCCATGCGAACGTGAGAAATGTTTGACAAGTCATAGACTGAAATTTAACTGGTAAGGACGACTGAATGTGTGTCAAAGGAACAATTAAATACTTTCTTATGGTGGAGTTTTTCTGGTGTTTTTTTTACATTACATTCTCTATATGCCATCCTGTTTCAGTTTTACGACAGAGGAGACCGATTCAAAGAGATCAAGGGTGAATACTCAGGTAAGTAAGCACCATCCAGCAGTTTAGAACAATCACCTTCCAGCAGTCTATACCAATGCACTGACCTTTGGTCAGAAAAAGCAAATTTGGAGCCTAGGTCTAAAGAAAGATCTTATACAGCTTCGGGACTTGAGATTCTTATACATAGGTCTATTATTATGCAAACTGCTCATAAAAATCTTAAGACATGGTAAAGTAAATATAGGCTTCAACTTTCTCTTAAAAATTGACTTCTAGACAAATGGTGTTTAATCTTAATTATCTTAATTTAAATCTTAATTTAAGACATAATAATATAAGGGACATTACTGTCTAAAAAAAAAATGATTTGATGTACGGCATTGAACAACCAATCAATAAACCAATCTCTCTCCGCTTCCAGGACCAGCCAATCCCCACCATCACAGTGATAGACGAGAACCAACAACTGGTCACGTCCATCCAACCCCAGACGTCATCCTCGTCGTCCTCCTCCTCTTCCGTGTCCCTCCCTCAGCAGGCACAGGCGGTCACCGCGACAACCAAACCGATAGCGTCAGCGGCCCCAGCCGTCTCAACAACATCAGCTCCACCCGCTGCAGCTTGGCAGGGGGAACAGTCCAGGGTGGGTGTGGTCTGGTGCTACTCGTGTGCTTGATATGTCTCTGTTAGTCTATGTCTCAACATGGGGGGCGCAGTGGTCCTGGGGTATAATATCGGCTCCCGACGCAAAAGGTTCCGAGTTCGAATCCTGGCTGTTGCGTTCTCTACTGGTTGGGTCGGTGTCAGTATAATGTGACCGGCTGAGACAGGAGTCGTGGCATCCCCACCCTGACTCGTGTGTGGCAGCACATAAAATTGTCAGACGTTAGTCTTGGGGTCCGTCCACAATATAGCCTTTATAGTGCAACAACGTCTCTACATAATCTAAATGTCAGAAAATAAAAGGCCTGCTATCTGGTGGTTATGTGCTCTCTATGTCTATGTCTGTCTGTGTGTCTCTTTTTTCTTCCTGCCTCCATTTCTGTCTCTCTGCTGCCTGTCTCTGTCTTTGTCTTGTCACAATAACACTTATAGCAGCTGCAAACTGGTAGGGGGGAACAGTCCAGGGTGGGTGTGGTCCGGTGCTACTCATGTGCTTGATATGTCTCTGTTAGTCTCCGGCTCTACATGGGGGGGCGCGGTGGTCCTGGGGTAGAATATCGGCTTCCGGCGCAAAAGGTCCGAGTTCGAATCCTGACGATTGTGTTCCTTACTGGTTGAGTCGGTGTCAGTATAATGTGATCGGCTGAGACAGGAGTCATGGCATCCCCGCCCTGTTTCGTGTGTGGCAGCACATGAAATTGTCAGACGTTAGTCCTGGGGTTTGTCCACAATATTCCTATATAATGCAACAACGTCTCTACATAATCTAAATGTCAGAAAATAAAAGGCCTGCTATCTGGTGGTTATGCACTCTCTCTGTCTTTGTCTGTCTGTGTGTCTTTTTTTTCTTCCTGCCTCCATGTCTGTCTCTCTGCTCCATGCCTGTCTCTGTCTTTGTCTTGACACAATAAGACTTGCAGCAGCTGTAAATCGATAGTGGGATTTGCAAAGGGTATGTGGTGGTTGTAGGCTCTCTGTCACACTTTCTGTCTGTCTGTCAGTCGTAATAAAAGCTACAGCAGCTGCAGCTTTGCTGGGGGATTAGTACAGGATGAGTTTGGCATGTATTGATACAAGAGTGAAATAAAACAAAATTTGACTCTGAGCATTATAATAATTAATTAATTTACACGTCTTCCCTTAGGCCGACTCGAGCATGTCGCGTGACGATGATGTCATCATGGTGCTCAGTGACGAAGAAGATCAGCAGGTTAGTGGCTCTCCCGGACTCTTTGTGTGGCAAACAGGATGCATCAGGCTCAAGTCGCTGATAGAAGTTTTGAGTTAGAGCCCTTATAGAGAAACTCCTATATATAGATCTTTTTCAATATCCTATATGAAAAAAATATCTCTGGTTCTTTAAATGAAAAGTTATAATTTATTCGACCTCTTGAAAGAGGCATTTGATGCATTTAAAAACACTATATATAACTTAAAATTCTCACATTTTGATTTTTTCCAGATTTACCCTCATTTGGTCACCGTAGTAAGGTTTCATAGTTAAAACGTTGGTTTAGACACAGTAGGTGTTGGATTAGTTGCTCAATTGTACCCTTCAACTAAAAAAAAAAATTATAATTTCAGGAGTATTCATCCCAATTGCATTTGTATCATTGCAAACAAAATTGTTACAAACATTTTAACAAAGTATTACAAGAATTCTAACTTGTAACAACTATGACAACCTGTGAAAAATATCACTGCAGGGGGATGATGATGATCAGATCGAGGAGGCTGAAGACGAGGACTATGAGGATGAAGACGAAGATGATGAGGACGAGGAAGAAGATGAGGACCTGGAGGAGGCTGATGATCCAGATGAGGTGGAAATTATCGGTAGGTCCAGACAAATCAGCTTTCTAAGATCTCCTGATCCGAGAGAGTAGAATTCAGTTTATTTTGAGCATCAGGCGACATGTTGTTGTTGTTGAGTTGGTTTAACGTCCAACATCAGCACTATATAGGCTATATTGTGGACGGACCCCAAGGCTGACAAGGTTAGTGACAATTTTATGTGCTGCCACACATGAAACAGGGCGGGGATTCCATGTCTCATGTCTCATTCGATCAGATTAAACTGACACCGACCCAACCAAAAGGGAACGAAATCGTCAGGGCTCGAATCGGGACCTTTTGCGTCGGAAGCCGATGTTCTACCCCAGAACCACAGCATCCCCCGCTTCTTTGGAGATGGCATTGGGTTGAAATTGATATGTGTGTAAGTGCAGGGGATGAGATTTCACAAAAAGTAACTCCATTCTGTTGGAAGACATTAGTAATTTTCAACAAGAGTCAGTTTGTTGTGAAGACTCCTCTGTTTGCATGTTTTTATGAACTGTTTTGATGACTAGAATAAGTCACACCTTTTAACATTGTCCACCTTTGTGCAGGCAGGCGCTACTGCTTGGTGAGCTAACTAAAACCTCAAAGAGAGCTTATGGTTTCCAGCTAAGTTACATAATTATATATTTCTTGGTGAAATCTCATTCTCCATACATTGTGATAAAGAATGCACAGATTTCAGAAATAAGCCAACGAGAGGAGACATGTCAACAAGAACAAGAATAGAGTTTGAGCAAATGATAACACAATGGGATGTTGGGAAATTTATCACTTTAAACATGTAGTATATTCGGGGGTCATGTGAGACTAAATTATCTAATAAAATTTTGTGTCTTATAAATCAATGAAACTACTGCGATGTAAATTTTTTCAAATAATATCATGTTTTATTAAGTGCTCTGTTCATAAGGCTATTCTACTTGAAACACCAATCACTTTGGCTTAACTAGATCTAAATATACCACACTATCAGTTGATTTTTACTTGACAACCCACTTTTTAAAAAGTAAAATGAGTCAATTTTTCACACATTATTAGCTTGGTAACTTTCCTTTTATAAGTAGACGTAAATAATCTGTAGTTCGAAATTAAATATCTTTTTGCTTATAAAGTTTGTAAGTAAATAACTAAATAACTTATTTGTGTATAGATCATGTATTGTTTGGATATGGGTCCAAAAGTAAAAAACATTCTGTCTGCTTCAGACAAATATGGTTAACGTAACTAAATCTAAACATACCTCACTCTCTATTTCAGACGAGGATGAATCGAGCCCTTCCCAGCCCACCCAGCCCGCGTCCAGTCTAGAGAGCGCCTCGTTTCGCCCTTCGGCCACCCTGCAGCCTCTGTCCGCTGGCCAGGCTGGGGAGAGACAGGCGCAGGACGCGGCCAGGACACAACAGATTGCTCCGTTCATGCTGGGGGTGAGTGTTAGGCTTAGTACATCAAGGAAGAGCTATAGATCTAGAAAGTTCTTCCACTTTGTTGGAAGACATAAGTAATTTTCAACAAGAGTCAGTTTGTCGTGAAGACTCCTCTGTTCGTATGTTTTTATGAACTGTTTTGATGACTAGAATAAGTCTAGTTCATGCTTGGGGTGAGTGAATGTTATGCTTAGTACATCAAGGAAGAGCTATAGATCTAGAAAATAAAGCCATATTTGTGGTTGTAGGTATGGGGAGTGCTTTAGACTACAGACCCATTGCATAGCTGCCAATAAGTATGTATAATACATATTTAGTACATATTTGGCCTCCCGAGTATGTCCGTTCGTATCATGGCTGAAAAAATATGTATTTGTCAATATCCAGCTAAAAATTGTGTGTTAGGTTGTGAATGCGTTCCTCTTGGGTCTATATTTAGTTGTATTCACTTTTTTTTTATCATACAGTATTATTGCATGTTGGAGTATTAAGGAACACTAATTATTCAATTAAAGAGAATTGTTCATCACTACGTCCTTCGCACCAGTTTCTATCTATTCCTTCTCCCCTCTCCTCTCTCTCTCTCTCTCTCTCTCTCTCTCTCTCTCTCTCTCTCTCTCTCTCTCTCTCTCTCTCTCTCTCTCTCTCTCTCTCTCTCTCTCTCTCTCTCTCTCTCTCTCTCTCTCTCTCTCTCTCTCTCTTCTCTCTCTCCCTCTCCCTCTCTACCTTCCCTAATGTGCTGATCTCTGTGTCTCTAGAGCCAGGGCCTGTTGGAAGAAGATGACTGCACCGTCCCCAGCACCCCGACCTTGTCCCAGCCTCGCAGAGGGGACGGCTTCGCTGAGGCTCTCAAGTAAGACTTACTTTGTAGCACCTGATTCCCACATTTGTTGGTTTTTTTGTTTCCCCAAAATTTGTGCCCCTCAACATTGAAATCTCCAAGAAAATCTCATACTTTTTTCTTTTTGCTTTTTGCTTTTTGGGGTTAAAGTGTTGTTCTCTCAATCAGGTGGTCACCGATTCAAATCCCACGATTGGACAAAATGTATTTTTCCGATTTCGTCTCCTACTGGGTGGGTCGGTGTCAGTATAATGTGAATGGCTAAAACAGGAGTCAAGGTATCCCCGCACTGTATCTTTCTGGCCGAACATAGAATTGTCAGATAGTAACCTTGGGACTTTCCACACTTTATCCTTGCTATTGTCATTGGACATTAAGAAATCAGCTCACTCAGTCTTGTCTTGCACCAGCGTAAAAACATCTGATGTTTAAGTTGTTCTTTTAAACGCAGTCTGGCAGAGGGGCTGTAGTACAGTGTATAAATGAGTCAAGCCAGATATGAATGTTACTCATAGAAGCCCAACTTTGTTTAACCATCCTAGTTCTTTCAATATTAAAGTTGAGAATGTACCCAACCAAACTCTATGCTTCATATGTTTTTTTATGATCTGACATGGTTATTTGTTGCTTTTTTTAAAATATAGATTTTATTCTAAGATCCTATAATTTTCTTACTTCTATATATGCATTCTTTTTATCATTCGATTCAACGAATGACATTGTTTCAATTTTCCTCTGAGCACTTGAATGGTCTATTGGTAGAGCTCAAATTCTCTTTATGGGGCTTGGCTATTTGGTGCAGAGGCATCTGCAAGTTGACAGTTGGAATCTCGCATAGTGCTATCACTTTTAGATCATTGTCTCTGAAAGCCCTCTTATATCCACAACTGACAACTATTTAACTCTAGCACCAATTAATTTCTACTGTTTTTTGTTCAAGGATTTTCAAACCTGGGAAAATGTTTTACTCTCTTCACAGCTCTCCTGCGGTAAACCAGCGGTTTTTGTTCGGGTCCGAGAGCGGAAATAACCCAGACGTAGCGCAGCTGGAGTCGCAGAGAGGTCAGTTGGTCACCGATAGTCCTCTGTTTGAAGGTGGTGACATGCATAGGAGCGTATATTCATCTGTTTTTTACTTAAATATTCAATGTGTGATCCATTAGAATGGTCTCATGCACAGGGGATTATATTCATCATCTGTTTTTCTTTAACCCATTAGGTGTCAAAGTCTGCCTGATTCCCCGTAAGTTTCTGGGTGAAACTGTTATGTTTTAAAATGGGTTCAGTAAATTTTCAACCCTGGAATGAGTTCTATAAATAGCTCTACCATGCTGGATTTTTACTTATATTGTTCTTACGCGAGCCCCCAAATGTTAAAGATAAGGGCCAGGAAAAACTTATTTGAATTGCATATTCATAAATTCCAATGGGATATGATGATGAGCAAATATTCCTCTGTGAAATGGACAGTCCAGGGACACAGCCATTAACATTTAATACACTTATGATTAATTTGGCTCGACAAGAATATGTCTTGGTAAACATTGACTGTAATGCTGACAGATGTACCAGGTGTGTTTTGAAAAGTAAACTAAAGACATACAGGTCTGTCAATGCACTCAGCTATCAAAACAATCAAATGCAGGCAAACAGTTTTTCAGTAAACATGTCCAAATAGGCTTTTTGTGTGTAAGGTTGGCAGCTCTGCAAAAATTTTGTGCAATAGTGTCTCAAATTCCACACTCGCTTCTACTGTCTTGTTTGTTGTGATTTGTTTTCAGCCCTGGGTGTGGATGACACACGCATGGATCTGTCCCAGTTTGACGAGACGAGTGGACGCAGCATGCCAACCACCCCAACTATCACAAGTAAGTCTTGATATAAGCAGGGAGAAACACAGAGCAGCCAAAAACTTTTTGACAGTGCATCCCAAAATTTTTTGACAATTTTGTTTCCAATAACAAATCAATGCAATGGGAAGTTCCCAGATAAAAAAATAAATAAATGGGAAAGTGACTGACATAAACAAATGACTTTGTATCAGTTGTTTTCTATTTGTGTTATTTCTTTTGTTGTGAAATGCACATTAATTTGTCAGACAATCGGGCACAAGTGCATTTTTTTCACTTTTTTTAGTAATTTAATGTGCTAAACAGTATAAAATGCACACACAGATGTTAAAAATAAACAATGATTATTTCTAGAACCAGATTTTTTTTTTCATGTTTTAAAGGTCAATATAGAGTAGTTTTCTATGTTTGAAGGCCTCTAGCTCAAAAGCCATTTTGCCTAAGAGTGACTCACATTTGATAGTTTGTTAGAGTTGGATTTTTGAAAATGTGATGTTGATTCGATAGTGGGTCCCTGTTGTAGGTCAATTCTTGAATAATTATAATTCACGTAGACTTGGACACACTTTCTTGTCAATATTAACAAAATAATGATTTCTATAAATCCTTTGTAAACTGCAAAAAGCTTCACCAATAAGCACCCTGTCTGAGGGTTAGGAATACAACTCAAGAATGTCTAGATCTAAATAATGTCTTGACAATTATTTAGATATATAATGGATTCAACAACAGCAAAATAACAGGATTCACTCTAGCAAGATGTTACAACACAATTAGAAGTATAAACACTTCTCTCTCTTCAAAAAAAAAAATCAATCAATCACTCTACTACGCCCAGCTCTATATACACAATGCACGAGTCTAGAGCTTTCTAGGCCTATCTAGCTATATCAAGAAAGTTGGGAAAAGGTCCGGAAATCTAGCGTATATAATTATTCATTAACACTACTCACCCTATCTCTTCTTAACCTTTTCACACGCATAATTTTAGACCTCTTCCTTGTGTGCCCACTATTTTCGGGAATTTTCAAAAGCTTTGATATTTATTATTTTGGAATGGTAAAGTGTGCGGGTCAATACAAAAAGGTGCTAGCAACATGTGTGCAACGTGATGGGGAAAAGTTAATCAAACTTCAAGTAGATTTTAGAACATACTAAGTAGATCTATGACTTCAAGTTTGTAACAGCTGATTTGGTGAACACTACACTATGCTAGCATAGTAGCACAAGCATAAACGTCACAAAAAACGTATAATGTGCTCTAATCAGCTCACATGTTAATATTTTTAAAAAGGAGAAAAAGAATGAGATCATGTAGCAGAAACAAAAAGAAAAAAATGGTTAAAAATAGAGTATTTTTAAAATACATTTCTTGTTTCACTTCTCCAAAACCTTCATGCTGTGTATTTTACTCCCCAGTGACGCAGCCTGAAAGCTTCCCGACTGAGAGCCAAGACGACGATGCAGACACTTCTCTGCAGGAAGTAGAAACTCAGGATTATAGGTCAGAAGTTAACCCTAATGTCTATCAATGTTGGGCTTTGCAACCAGAAATGTTATTCAGTGTCACTGAAAATGGCATATTTATTTCTATGTTGCCTAATTAAAAAATAAACTGGTGCATTAAATTGTCGGATGTAAATCTTGGTACAAATTCAAATTCAAATTTATTCAGTCAATGTGTGTTACATTGTCAGATGTCAGTCTTGGGGCCCGTCGAAAATATAGCCTAAGTAGTGCTGATGTTGGACGTTAAACCAACTCAGCTCACCCAACTCACATTTTAATTTTAACCTCACCATAATGCACACCCTGATGTGACAAACATAAACACAGCCTGACAGTGTTATTTTTGTTCCGCGAGGGCAAACTGACTCAAGTGGTAGAGCATTTGTCTCCCAATCAATATAGACATAGCCTATATAGTGCTGTCGTTGGACGTTAAACCAACTCAGCTCAACTCAACTCAACTACCTATTAGTATAATGTGATTAGCTGGGACTGTAGTCCAGGTCTCTTTGCACTGTCACGCTGTCTTGTGTGTGGCAGCACATTAAGTTGTCAGTCATTAGTCTTGGGGCCCATCTACAATATATAGCCTATGTATTGCTGTCGTTCGACGTTAACAACAAACCAATAAATTCTGTTTCAGGTCTGCGGGAGCCGATCCGTCTGGGGAGGAGGAGGACGAGTTGCTGGAGGGAGACGGAGACCAGGAGGAGGAGGGAGGGGAGGAGATGGAGGAAGAGGGAGGGGAGGACACTCCCTCAGACCCTCAAGGTACAGCTGTCCATAGTGCTTTGTGTGTTTTCTGTTGAGGTTTGATGTCACTCACACCCACTGTGGTCCCAGTTGCTTTCTTGAGACTGACTGTTAAAAAAAAATTCTGTTTTCTTATAGTTTAGGTTTATGGAAAGCTTGAAGATTCATAGAATGCACTGACTCTTCTGGAGATTTAATCTTATAAAGTAGGTTTGATTTCGATATGATCTTCATACTTTTCGTCCTGAAAGTGGAGACTATTTGAAAATATAACTTTTGGAAGGTTATATTCATTTAATCGGGGCAGTTTGAAATCCATAATGAACAAGTATGAGGCATTGATACTAATCAAAATATGCTGTCAAACTGTAAGTATGTAACATAAATTTGAAAACAAGGAAAACCTGTTTTATATCCTTCATGCAAAATTGATATATTATAAAATGTACTTCTCATCATTTATCAAAGCTGCCTTGATCCACCCATCATTGTTCCAATCTCTCCACCTTGTAGCATCTGGCGAAGGCTCAAGTCGTTCATTCCCTGGGAAGGAAGACTCGGATACGTCCAATCAGGAGAAGCCTGAAGGAACTGGTAAGGCAGAATGTCACATGTCGAGATGCACCATATAAAATTTGAAATATGAAAACTTAGATTCTTTATACTGTCAGCTCCATCATTCTTATATGAGCTGCTGCTTTACAACCTAACCTTTATTTTAAAACCTTCATTGCCGAGCTCCTGATTGGAACAATTAATGTGACCAGCTGAGAAATACATCCCTGTATCCCCCGCTCTTATCTCTGTGTGGCAAACTGTAAAATTGACCTGGGAGTTGTCCACATTGTAGCCTTGTTGCTGATTTTTATGAAAAGAAAGCAAGCTATATCTTTACTTTTATTGCCAAGTATCAGTGTAGTGTTCTAGACAAATTCAATGATTTCACAATAGTAATGTTCTTCTATGTTTAAGTGTTGTTTGAACATTTTGCTCCCAACTGCTACCATTAGTTTATTGATCAGATTAGTCTGGAGTCTACAGAGCCAACAGCAACTACTTCTTATAATTAACTACCAAAATATTTCCAAAGAAAATGTTAATTGTATGTGGGAGGGGGATAAAAAAAATAATACATACCTTTTGACTTCATGTATTAAAAATGTGAGATCCCATGGTCTATGGACAAGGATACAAAACATGATATATGATTAGTGCGTACTTTGATTTTAAAGAATCTTCTGTTTTTCCTTTATCTCATAATAAAATATAAGGAATAGTACTGGATTCTTTTATTCTTTTAAAAAATTGCCAGCACCACCTACAGTATAATGTTGGGTTGTACTTCTCTCCCCCCTCTCTTGTTGTGTTGTACTTCTCTCCCCCCTCTCTCTCTCTGAACTAACAATGTTTTGTCAATGTCTAATTATTTCAGCCAAGCCCCAGATAAAGAAGATTGTGTGGGACGCACCATCAGAGACCGCCAGCTCCTCCTCCCAGCCCCCAATGGCGATCGGCACCGTGCTGGGGGGGAGTGTGATCCAGCCTCTCATGACGAGCCAGCCTCAGCAGCCCCAGCGAGCCACGCAGGGCCGGGCACAGGGCCTCAGGAGGGGGGGACCCACCCGGGGTAGGGGGGGCCCTCAGTTCTGGGCGTCAGGGGGCGCTAGCAGCACTGGAGCGAGTCGGGGGCCGTTCAGCTACCGGCCAGGCCGAGGGGGGCGGGGGACGGGCTTCAGGGGAGGTCTCTAACACAGTACATTTGCAGACTTTATACTCTCTATTTTCTCTCTTTGATTTTGTTACTGGTGTAAAATGTTTTCCCCAAGATGATTGAAAGTACATCTCAATGCTTAAAAAGAGTAATTCTAGGTAATCTGTTTTTGAAAATTTGATTTGTATTGAAGTTAAAATATTTTCACACTTGAGAGTTTTAAAAATGTGTTTTTATTCAATACAATAGTGTTTTTGAGAATTTGGTTTAAAATCTTTTCTCAGCATTGAAAATTTGCTTGATGAACACTGTGTTCAATATTCTCACTTGCAATAATTCTATATGTCTATGGATTGCTATGAATTTGCATTCTGCATTTTGTATTACAATTAATGTCTACAAAAAAATACTTGCTTGAGACCATGATTTAAAATGTACAGTGGAAACTTCATAATTCGAATTGCTTGGGATTTGATCTAAACTTCGAATAAAGAGGATTCGAAATACAGGAGGGGACAAACCTGAATCACAAAAGTGTGAAATTTAGTAGATAGTTACTTATTTGGGAAACTGAGTTTATAATTATAGTTTCCTATTGCTTTCTTTTAAAGGCATGCTTAGACAGCAGTATGCATGAATTCTGCATGACATAAAGTACTTTTCTAATGCCTTTTGGTAGTGAGAGCTTCGAATTAAGAGAACCAAACCAGAAACTTTGAATCGTGAGTTTGGTTTTAATAGAGCCAAAGAGAATAAAAAAAAAACTATTGTCTTGCAAAATTCGATTTATGAGAAATTTGAATTATCAGACTTTGTGAAGTTTCTGTTGTATGTAAAAGTGTTCAGTTTTTGTGTGTTTTGTTTTGCTATTTTGCTTTTTTTTTGTTATAATAATTATGAACTATCTACAGCCATTGTTGTTATTTTATAGTCATGAATAAAGACATTGCCATGAACGTGTTTGTGTTTATTTCGGCTTAATTTTTTTTTGTATTAGGGCAGAAGTCCTCCTTTTCTAAATCTAATTCTTACTTTTTTGTCCTTCCTCTTCTATTTCATTATTGATGTGATCAGCCTTTACATGGATAACTCTTATGTACCGGAAGTAATGAGAAAGATTGCAACACGTTTCCACATGACACATACACAAATTTTTAAAAGAAAATTAATTTTGAAGAAGTACAAATCCAAACCTCCACACCATTCCTCGCCCTGGATCTTGAAGGTAGAGGAAGTTAAAGGGCAGTTCAAATATAATGATACACTTATTCCCCCCCTTCCCTCACTTTATGCACATGATCCCCCCCCCCTCCCCCCCCCCGGTGTGAGATTATAACTGATTTAGTTGAATTTGTAACTGCAACTTTAAGAATATGCAATACTTAAAATTAAATAAAAACATACATTTTCCTTTTTATCTAACTTCAAGGTGTGAACATATACCATACGCAATAAAAAAAAAAATCCTAGTGAACTTGGCCATCAACTGTAAATTAACAGTGAACTAATCAAACCATCTGACTCGGAGAGTAAACATTTAAGATTGAAAACAGTTATTATATTTTCATTTTTTTTTTTTTTATGCAGGAGATAATAAATTTTTTTTTTTTTTTTTCTGAAAGAATACATGAACCTCAAATTTAAAACTTAAGAAGCTGTTGCCTACCTCACCTGACTTTCCAATTTTTCTATTTTCTATGATATGACTGAGCATGGTCAAGTATATCAAATATTTTCTAGCCAAGGTAGCTCACCTGAAAGAGACAGAAGATCCCAGATTTTATTCCCCATCAAACTGCTTTTGTTCCCTAATGGTTTGGTCTGTGTCAGTATAAAAATACTAAGTAAAGTGTGACGTGCTGAGTCAAGTTGTAGTATCCCTGTCTTGTCTCTGCGTAGCAGCAAAGTATACGTGAACCTAGTAGAAGCCTCACAACTTGAATTTGAAAGATAGGATTTCTCAGTGCGCTTTCACTTTTGTTGCTGCTCTATGTTCTATATTGACTATTCAGTATTTGCAAGTATATCTGAACCTAGAGAAGCCTTTCAAGTTGAATTCGAAAGATAAGAGGATTTCTCAGAGCAGTTACACTTTTATAGAAACTCGATGTTCTATATTGACTATTCAGTATTTTGTTATTGAAAAGCAATTGAACGAGCAAGTCCAAATCTTGACATAGACATGGTTTACCCTCTGGCCATCTTGTATTGTCGCTGTGCTTCTTGTTTCATTGGTGTCAGGTACCATGATCTGTAGTGTTAGCCGTCATTGTCAACTCCTGTTATATGTTTGAATCTATCTTTGTAATCACCATTTTATTCTTGTGTTAACAGTAATGATATTTTGTCAGTCTATCTTTTCCCAGTTGCTGAAAAAAGTTCCACCCAATGTTATAATTTATACACCGTACTAATAGTAACAACACAGAATCAGAGAAGATGGGCTATCGTATCTATATGACCCAACTCAGACTTGAAAAACTAAAAAATAAAACAAAGATACAAATTTGCATAATAGTTTACATTTTATTTTCATCCTTGGGCTCCAGTTTTAAAAGTTAAGTCTTATCATTAAATTAGATGGCATGAAGATACAATAATAGGTGGAAAAAAAAAACGAAGAAAGGTACAATTTTTAAACTGTATACTATAAGGCTAAACTAATCCATAAATGCATAATGAAATGGCAACCAGATTGAAAAGTCAATAGAATCAAATAGAATTTTGGTCACTTTTATCACAATCATTGACACACCTAAAACCACCCTATACAAACAAAAAAAATCACTGATATGTGTAGACAAGGAACTTATAAAGAAATGATCTCTGTCACCAAACTTCAGTTTTGTCCAAGTCTCACTTATAACTCCTGAAGTGCTTTATGATGAAAGAAATCAGGCTCTAACATACAAAACTCAAAAAGCTGATGTTTTTATAAGGAAATCAACAAAAACAAAACTTGTAAATTAACTTTGCTTTCAATGAAGAGCTATTGAAAAAAAAAAGTTTCTTTTACAAGTTTTATTCATCAAAATTAAAACTGGAAAAAATTATGTCTTTGGAATGTGTCCTAAGACTGACCTTCCCAAAATAATGCATTGTAAATCTTAAATTGCTCTCTCATAGTCATTAATACATAGCAAACTCACATTAAATCTGGCATTACAAGGAAAAGATTTCAAAATTTGAACTACATAAATAAGGAAGTGAATTACAAGAGTTGTAAGTATATAAAAAAAACCCAGAAATATACAAAAATGTGTCATAAAGAGTAGAAAGCCCTTAAATTAATAACCATGGAGCATTTCTTCTGCTAGTTTCATAATTTCTTTTTAAATACATAGAGAAATGACTTTGGTCATGAAAACACACAGAAGTTGCATTGGAGTTTCGGCACTTTGTAAAAAATATTTCCACACATAAATGTTTGTATCAATTTCATTCACCCACCTCACAACAGCTCAATTTCCAAGCTTTGTCCCATTAAACAACCAGAGGCAGGAAATGAACATTGATCACTGAATTCTGAGCAAATAAATGTAACTATCACAATGAAGAAGAAACAAAAATCTTTCACCCTCATTGTCTGACGGGACACATTTCACCCTCACATACAGAAAGGACTCTGTCCTGCTTTACTGATCTAACTTTCTGACGGGACACAGTCCAATCTCTCAGTCTCATGAATCTGTCATGTATTATTGAGCAGTTCAATCTCTCTCACACATCTGTCAAGCATTATAGATGAAACTTTTCTGACGGGACACAGTCCAATCTCTCCCATACAGAGGAATTTGTCACGCATTATTTATGGAACTTTTTGCTCGAGTCGTTAGCGTGATCCTTCAGCAACTGACAAGGCTCAAACTCCTCGCCATAGAGGTCTCGATACTTCATCATGCGGTCGACCAGCGGCCTCGCTCCGTGCAGGTCCAGGTAGCGGAATGGTCCTGGGGGAAACAACGCAACAATACATGTTGGGAAAACATGGGATCTCTTATCTTTACTTTAACTATATTCACTTAAGCGACTGTAATCTTTACACTAATTTTATTCACTTAAGGGACAAGAGTAGTATCGAGTGTGAAACTCAAACTGCCTTTTTTGGTTATTGTCAAAATTTAAAACCAGAAGCACCATAGTTTCAAAAAAATATATTAATTTCATAAGGAGTTAATGTGATCAGAATCACATGACAGGCAACTGAAAACAAAATCCAAAACCATATAGTGAATATATGTGGATAGTGATTATCAATTGCAATAGTCATAACCGTGAAAATAAGAATTCAATTGCACATACTAGCACAAGTATAAACATGAGATCACAATAGATGAATAGCACTAGAAAATTTATTATTAACAAAGAGGCATCCTCTCCTCTAGTGATAATTTTACAAATCTAACACATGCTTTGATTGTATTGGATATGAAGACAAACCTCCAAGGAAAGGTGGGAAGCCCAGTCCGAACACTGCTCCAATATCTCCTTCAACCTGAGGGCAAGAGGAAGAAAGTTTGAAACCAGTTACTTGACTCTCATCACTTCAATACCTTTAACCCTAATGGTATATCCTGTTTTCCCACCTGAAGTGTATGTTGGGGTACATTTCGACCCCATGTGCTGTACAGAGGGAAAAAAATAACACATTCCTATCCGTACATCGGGGTGGGGTACATTTCGATCCCATGTTTTGTAGAGAGGGAAAACCAATATATGTGCATCCATATGTCGGGGGTGTATTTCGACTCCGTTCACTTCAGACCTTGAGTATGATTTTATTACCACCAATGTCATAAACCTAGCTTTCGTGTTCTTTGTTTCAGGTTTGTTCCCGCTAAGAGAATTTTCAAATGATAATAACCCTCGGTTAGGAATAATCAGTATTTTTACTTCTTTGAATATTATGGGTCTAAAACAACTCTCGTTTGTCAAAAATATATATGTTTAGAAAATGACTGAGGGTCAATATGGTATTTAGCCTTTTCCTGCCAGTCAGACGGAATCATTCAGAGAAATGAATGACTGAGGAATACGTAGAGTTACAAAAAGAAATTCCTACTACAAGTATAGTAAAACAGAGAATAACTGACATCTGGGGTAAAAAATTACCCCTGACGTACGATTAGGGTTAAACAACTTTCCCTTAGAGTTACTACAATGTTTTAAAGTTCTAAACTACAATGTTTTAGTGTTTTATAACAATGCAATACACAATTGAATGGATAATATCTTCTTTGAACCAACATTTTTCAGAAAATTCATAAACTATGCCATGTTCAAATTTGAAAATAAGCAAATGAAAAGATTTATATATAAATACATGAACCAAAGTACAGAAAATCTTTCTAAGATTTGCGGAACAGACACCAACAGATGATGACAAGACTTACTGGGTTGAGAAGAATGTCTTCCTGCAAACACAACACGGCTTCGTTGACGAACCTCGACACAAGCCTATACTGGATATCTGTGTCGTCAAGGCTAGATGAACACAGGAGGGAACAGAAAAAAGACAATATATAGGTAGTCTTCAGAAGTTGGTTACAGATAAAGTTCACTGGATCCAATCCCTTTCACATGATTTGCCAGATCCTAATCTTCATGTAAAATATTGTCAATAATGTTGACAGGTGCATTTGGGTACATGAAGAAGCTTGAGGTTAAAAGTTTTGTAAAGAGCTTACACCATAATAAAACAGCTTTACACCATAATAAAACATGTAGAAAGCACTGCGCTTTCAGGTTATCGGTCCGCTATCTTACCCATCTGGCTGGGTCAGAGCAAAACTTTTCAGAATTTCCAGCGCCTCTGGGTTCTCTGGTTTCTCCTTGCTGCCTTTCTCATACAGGTAGACACCCTTGCCCGCCTTGCGGCCTGAAAATCAAAGTTTTCAACAACATAAAAAAAAAACTCCACATTAATATTATCATTCATGTTTCTATCCATTTATTTATATTTTTGGAGCATAACTGAGCAGGTTTTAATGAATATACAGAATATCTATTTCACAATCCCCTCTTTCAATGATAAAGAGTTCCTCTCTTACCAGATTGGCATTTTGAAACAATGTATAAAATCTCCGCCAGGAAATAGAGAGAGAAACTCCTCACTAAGATGACTCATTGTTCAAAAATGGGAATTTTATTGCCTGTATTGTGTATGAAATCCAAGTTTTGCTTTGGTAATATACCTTTGCCAAATCATTTCATAAACATAATTCTAAAAACATGAGAGGAAATACGGCTGTTAGAATCTGGATTTAAAGATCCGTCCTTGTCTCTTTGCATTTGCTCGATGAGCCCAAACTCTCAGCCTCTACCAGATACTCACCGAGGAATCCGCGAGCCACCATGGTTTTGAGGACCTCTGTGTCGCCTCCCTTGAGCCGGCTGCCGAAAGCTTTGGTGAGATCCTCGTGCACGTGGGCTGCTACATCAACCCCCACCTCGTCCGCCAGCGTTGCCGCGCCCACCGGGAACCCAAAGTCTTTGGTCAGCTTGTCCAGTTTCTTCGGACCATGACCTTCCTGTAGACGACAAAGATTGTTTGCTGTTGCTAAGCGTCCAACGTCACCATATATAGGCTACATTGTGGACAGGCCCCCAGACTAATGCCTGATAAGTTAAGGTGCTGCCACACAGAGACAGTGTGGGGATACCATGCCTCTGTCTCAGTCAGTGACATTATGTTATACTGACACCAACCCAACCACTAGGGGACCAAAGTACCAGAGCGGGGCTCGGATCACAGAGCTCTTACGTTGGAAGCTGATACCCCCCCACACACACACAAAAAGAAGCACAATAGAGTCCACTTCAGATAAAGCTCTTTGGGACAGCCCAACAGTTTAATCTATCATAAGTTTATATTAAACAGTCACTATGAAGAGGACAAAAAGTGAATGGAGGCTTGGCAAATAGTATAGAAGTTTTTATAAAGCCATAGTATATCTTAGACAGGATTTATCTTAAGTGGAGTTTTATGAATAAAGGTGTATACATATTCGATTACCATCTTCTTTCATTTAAAGGCCAGACACTTACAAAAACTTGGCTGAAGGCGGTATTGTGACACCTAGACAGCTTTCTTGATCTGTGATACGAGTCGTCTTTACTCTTCCCTGTTCTGGGCAAGTTTAGTGATCTTTTCTAAGTCTTTAGTTGTGTTTAATCTAACTGGATGGGCTATCAGTGCTAAGTCTCTGTTGAGGACTGTTTGCAGAGTTGTTTTTGGCCATCCTCTCAGTTTGATGCAGTATTGCACCTTATTGGCAGGGATGTTTTTGTCTCATATGACAGAAGAGGCTCCAGCGGTCTAACAGAATTTGCAATGAAAGTGGCTTTTCTGGGCATATTCTATAAAATGACTTGTTTGTGATTTTAGAAGAATATCCACGTGCAAAGAACAATTTAAATTCAAATTCTTTGAACGTGCTTGTTTCAAAGTATCCACATAAAAAAACTAGAACCAATCAATAAACTGTCAGTGCCACAGGGCTACATGTGACCCCTACACCCCCTGTGCAGTTACCTGCAGACATCGGACCATTTCGGCTGCCCACGGCCCCAGTATGCGCGTCGTGTAGAAGCCAGGTCCATCCTTCACCGTGATGACAACCTTGCCCTGCCTTAAGCCAAGGTCAACGGCCGTCGCTGGGGAGGGAGGTGAAAAATCAGTAGGAATTTTCCATCTGTTAGACACTGATCTGTCCTGACTTCTTTAAATATTTCATTTATATGTAATTATCACACATAAAAGAAGGAAATTGTGAGCAAATCTCCATCTAAATTCAAAGCAAACAAATTATTTCAGGGGTCGTTAGATTCAGACGAGCAAAATCAACAGTTCACCGGGCAGATAATAAAAAACTGTAATGCCTGCTGATGGGGAATGCAAATTCACATAGAGTTATCCTACCTGGTTTGGGGATCCTTATAGATAAGCAATAGCAGTGTAAGCGTTCAAACCATACCCCCCACCCCCCATACACACACACAGAATATGGAATTGGAAAATCTTAATTCAAAACTATCTTTTAAACGTTTTTGTTGTGTTTGTTTCGCTTCTTGTTTTTATACTATTGAAAAAAACTTGTTTCTACCAACAAAGTGAAGCAACATTTGATGAAATCTAATTTTGTTTTGTCTTCACCTGCTGTATCTTTCGATGTTTTGTCTGTGGTAATGATTTCTAGAAGCTGCATTTTATCTACTGGAGAGAAGTAATGCATTCCCACAACCTGTAAAAACAATTGAGAAGATGCTTAATTCATGAAAACACTGAAGAGACAAAATGTAGGAAAACTTATTTTTTTCATGAAATGAAAAGTTAAAAAAACCCAAAAAACTATTGTTACCATAAGGCCATATGCATTTTTTCAATAAAATTGTAAATACAGAATCTATGATGAGTTTTAATGGCCCTGATTTAAGACCTTTTGTACAAACATATAATGTTGGTGTCATGCACATTCATTGTAAGCACTTAATACTTTTTATGAAAAAATAAAGAAAAAAAAGGGTGATCTTTTGACATTCAATTTGTCTTTTACTGCTACAGGTCTCTGAACACCACAGTCAATATGAACATTACTAAATATTTATTACATCGTTGGTGTTTCTTAGACATTGATGACTGGTACTCCACAAAACACACACATCACAAGGCACACGTTTTATACAACAGTGGATTGAAAAAAATGGTTACTGATTTCTTGAGCTGTGGTTAATCTTCTGCTTGAAAACACCAAACAAAAAGTCGGATGTACTAAGCTCTCTATCATGATACCCCAACCCCAACCCCACCCACCCACTTTCAAACCAAAAAAAACTAAACAACAACAACAAAAACTATCAAAATGACAGAAATACCACAACTTAGCAGCTTTTCACTTATACAAAACTAACCCCCATAGCCATTAAAAATTCAACCAAAATAAACATAAAAGCTCTAAGCCTACATGTGCATATGTGGCTGACCAAGGGGTCCTAAAGCCATTGAAACTCAACCAACTTAAATGTAGCTCTAGGCCTACACTAACCTTCTCTGGACGCTTGCTGGCGGCTGCTATTTGGTGGATTGGCAGGGCAGACGTGTTGGATGCGAAGATACAGTCTGGGGAAATATGCTGCTCCCATCGACCATGACAAGAGAAGTACAATAAAAAATATAAAAACATGTACCAATATAATTTAATAGAATATCTTGAAAAGAAAACCATCAGGCTCACCACAAGGACATAACAACATAAAGAGGGATCAGCTTATTGCATTCCTTCTCCCATTTCAACAAGAGGGCTCAAGCATGATCACTCTTATCGTGAGTCAGTTAGTTAATGGTTCCTTCCCATCTGGTTTGACTTATAACATATAAGTTTTGTATCTTTAATCTTTCAGATGCGAATAACGAAATAATTTATTGGAATGTTTTGTGAGAGAGAAAAATATAAATTCAATTAAAGAGCTTTTGCTTTTTGTCAGTTTATTATATACATGGCTGTCTTTTTTTGTCACATTCATTCAATTATTATTCTAATATTATATCATATCATTCTTTGTTTGGGAAACTAAAGTATGACAAATCCTGAAAAAGATTAACACAATTCTATTTTGTTGTTGATACTCTAATGTCTTCCTATTATCACATCACAAACCAAAGGCTTTATAATTTTTGGTAATTTGTTCTCAAGGCTACCATCGGCAAATTGACGTATATTAATTTGCACCCCTGCCTAATTATTAATTTGAGAATAAGAGCCAGCCCTGCTATTTTCTTCCATTGTTAGGCACGTACTCATAGAATAAGACATTGACATTCATTTCCACTCCTACCACGTTGTAATTCTGAGAATGAGAGCCAGCTTTGCTATTTTCTCTCATCGTTTGTTAGACACGTACCTCCTCCACCTCCTTGATGACCTTGTGCTTGATGTTGATATCTTCGAAGACGGCCTCGATCACCATGTCGCAGCTCTTGAAGTGTTCATAGGTCAGTGACGGCTCCAGGTTTGACATCAGGCAGTCTCGCTCAAACCTGCCACACAAACAGATAGTCGATTCATAAGCTTAGCCCTTTCTCAACTATACTTACTTTACATTTATCAAGACCTGAACTAGCTCACTAGCTCGCAGAACAGAGTGTGGACTGGGAGGATAAAGATAATCTTGCTACATCTCAGGGTAGGAAACAGTGGTGTGGGGTAAACAATGAGAGTAGCGTAACTGTTGCAGATATTAATGGATGGAAACGTAAATTGTATAGTAATAGAGCATACGCATACCTTTTTTTAGCATCATTGAAAAACTAAAAACTCCCAGACAATCAATGTCTTTTTATTAATGAGAGCTCCACATATTCACTCTTTAAAAAAAATTGGCTACAAAACAAAAACATCAATACAACATTTGAGGCAATCTAAACCTTCTACATACATAATAAGAACATACAAATTCAGATTAAGCTAAATATGAGTGAATTCCTGTGAAGAAAACCATTACCATGGTAGATCAGGACAGACTTACCTGTATTCTATCTTTAGTTATATTAAACATTGACTGTTAAGTAAAGCCACAATTTAACTTTAACTGGGTTTATTTTAAACACATTCCGCTGTATTGGTTTCTTCAAGTATTAAAAGCTTCTCTATCAAATGATAATGCTTTTGCACACATAGAACTTGATACGTGTGAGCCTTACGTGGTGATCTTCTTGCGCTTGGCTGCCTTGTCCAATCCTTTCTGCACCTGATCGTGTCCCCTTGCCAGACCCTCGTCAGACATGTCTTTTAAGATGACCTGAAGAAGCACCAGACATCGTAACAACATAAAGGGCACAATGGAATTTTGCCTTAAACAAAGTTCCCATGATTGCATTGTCTTTACAGAGACTGTAAAGTAAAAAAAGTGGAAAAAGGTTAATTTCCTCTATAGCTAGAACAAACAAAGACTTGTCGCAGTTTTACACTTGCTAGGTTCAAAAGCAGAATCTGAAAGAACACTAGTATCTTCCTACTATGGCTTGGATTTTCCCGTTATAAATGCCTCTTTTTGTAGTTGCTCTGAATGTTTGTCTTTGTGGACTACATTTACAGAGCAGGCAATAAGAAAGAAATATGCATAAAATGTTCCTTTATCAACTATTCATTACAAGATTATTTCAGGTTTTTTTTTTTGCAAGAAATTATGCACTATTTTACAAGAGGAAAAAAGTCAAATGTATAATAATAATACATAATCATCAACCAAAACTTTTTGAATTCCAAAGCCAAGTCAAGATATCGAATCTGGGAACATTTTGTTTCACAGGACAAAAACTAAAATGCATAATCATGCCCGATACTGAGACAAATTCATTTAACTTAAAAAAACCTAAATATCATAGCTAATACCAAACCAAAAGTTCTATCTATGGGAAAAAATTGACATTAAAATGATGAGGAGTGGTGGAATAGAATAGATTTGTCAGACATAACACGTAACTTTAAAATGTAAAATTCAATGATGGCTGATCCATTGATATGATAACACTTCAACACACATATCCTAATATGAACTCTCTGAAAACGCTAAAACAAACGGGAAAAACAAGCAAAACTTGAAGGTCTCAACTCACATGAATGTTTTTGTCCACAGAGACTTGGGCAATACCAGCTCCCATGAGGCCAGCCCCCAACACAGCGATCTTCCTGGAATTAAAAAAAAACAGATATCTTTAAACAACTATCTACAATTTAGCAAGGAAAAGATAGATCCCTTCAGAATTTTCACACACCCTCCCCCTGCCTCCCTAAACTTTTAAAGAATTGTCAAACAAAAAAGCGCACTAATAGAGCACATAAAAACAACAAATAAAAGAATCTAATACACATTGCGTCCTAGAATTACAATGGAATATCATTCAAACCGTACTGTGAAGGCTTTTTTGGTTTGCCAAAGCTGTTTTTCTTGCAGGCTGTCTGTCCGTGGTAGAGCCCAATCAAAGCTTTGCTCTCGTTGGTCATGCCCAGGGCAGCGAACCTCTGGAACAAGATAGATCAATGATACACTTCAATCTTCCAAAAACTAAAAAGCAAAGTCACCAAAATAGACAAAAATTTGATGAAAAATTTAAGGCACAGTTGGGGTAGTTTACATTGTTGCTGAGTAGGCTAACCCGCCGCCCACTCACACCCCCAAAAATTTGGATAAAAAGACAAAAGAGAAAATTCAAATGAAGATAATTATCACAGTGCTACAATTATGGCACGAGTGAGACT
The DNA here is from genome assembly GCA_003991915.1 of Elysia chlorotica. Taxonomy (NCBI): domain Eukaryota; kingdom Metazoa; phylum Mollusca; class Gastropoda; family Plakobranchidae; genus Elysia; species Elysia chlorotica. Next base: position 359,036 of record RQTK01000072.1, on the reverse strand, counting down.
TATGCTAAAATGCGAGAGATATATCAATGCAAAGGTGAAAATGAGATCTATCTAACTAAAGGGTTGACATATTTTTGCTTCATCTTATAGGAAAATTGTATATAATATAAAGCAGATATAAGGAAATAAAAGTTTCTATTGATCATCTCAAAAGTAGCAAAGTGATGTATGCTAAAACCACAGTGACGATATGTATGACAATATTTTTTTCATTAGCATGAGGAAATTCTATGCAAAGGCCTCTCCAAAATTGTTTAAAAACATTACGGTATCCAATTGTCATAAATTATAAAAAGTAATTTTAAGCTACACCAGCATGTGGTTGGTGTGTCTATATATCTCTATTTATCTATCTTCTAATCTAATAATATATTGACCCAAGAACCATAACATCAGACTTGACTATTAGAAATTCCACACACCAGATGTCTAGAGAGGACTTACGTCGGCTTCTGCTGCATAGCCTTCTTTTGGTCCTTTCTCAAGACCAATTCTTGCCACCTAAGCAAAATATAAGACAAAACCAAAACAATGAGAGAAAAGATAGAGAAAAAAATAAAAAATTTGTCCAGAGTATAAACATATATAATAAGATAAGGACATTTATTAGATTTGTCCACTAGATAGTAATAGTGAAGCCACCATCAATTTTTGCTAGCCTGATATTTTCAGAGAAGAGAAAATGGTAGAAAAGTCTCAATAGCCCCCACCCCCCAAAAAAATAACTAAAGATTGCACTGTATGGTTTTAAAATGTTATAAAAATATACAGCTGGTAACATTTATTTGTTAATATTTATGCGCTTTGATACATTTTTAAAGAAAAAAACACCCCAGAAAATTTTTAATTGAAACAATTTACCCAAAGCTAGGAGAAAGGACAGATGCTTTATGTATGACAATAAATGCCTACAAATTTCTTCTACAGCCCAGTTTCAATTTCACACTTTCTCATAACGTATTTTACACAAAACTGTACACTGAATAAATTACGACCTTCATCCCACACTTCTTCAGTGTGTCACACAGACTTTTACCAGGTTTAAACCTAGACAGGCGGTCTTTCCTCCAAAAGGTTGGGTCCTTGACAGAATAATGTGACTAACTCTGCATTTTAGCATGTTGAATTACCAGAACTAGTGTTGACCCTTTAAGTACTACTCCCCTTGGTTTGCCAAAGCTGTTTTTCTTGCAGGCAGTCTGTCCATGGTAGAGCCCGATCAAAGCTTTGCTCTCGTTGGTCATGCCCAGGGCAGCGAACCTCTGGAAAAAGAAAGATCAATGATGCACTTCAATCTTCCAAAACTAAAACGCAAAGTCATCGACGTAGACAAAAATTTTATGAAATATTCAAGGCAAAGTTGAGGTAGTTTACTTGTTGCTGAGTAGGCTAAACACCCCCAACCCACACCTCCTACAAATTTGGACAAAAAGACAAAAAAGAAACATCATATGAAGATTATTATCACAGTGCTAAAATTACGACTTATGCCAAAATGCAAGAGATACATCATTGCAATGGTGAAAATGAGATCTATCTACCTAAAGGGCTGACAGGTTTTTGCTTCATTCTATAAGAAAATTGAATATTATATAAAGCAGATATAAGATATAAGGAAATAAAAAGTTTCTATTGGTTATTTTAAAACTAGTAAAGAATGACTTATGCCAAAACCGTAGCACAGCAACGATATATATGGCAATATAATATATTTTTTTTACTAGCACAAGGAAATTCTATGCAAAGGCCTCTCCAAAATTGTTTAAAAACATTACGGTATCCAATAGTCATAAATTATAAAAAGTAATGTTAGGCTACAATAGAATATGGTTGGAGTGTCTATATATTTCTATCATCAATCTAATTATATATTGACCCAAGAACCATAACATCAGACTTGACTATTAGAAATTCCACACACCAGATGTCTAGAGAGGACTTACATCTGCTTCTGCTGCATAGCCTTCTTTTGGTCCTTTCTCAAGGCCAATTCTTGCCACCTGAGCAAAATATAAGACAGAACCAAAGCAGTGAGAGAAAAGATAGTAAAAAAAAAAAAAAAAATTAGGCCAGAGTATAAACATATATAATAAGATAAGGACATTTATTAGATTTGTCCACTAGATAGAAATAGTGCAGCCACCGTATCAATTCTTGCTAGCCTGATATTTTCAGAGCAGAACAGAGAAAGTAGCAGAAAAGTCTCAATAGCCACCCCCCACCCAAAAAAAAAGAGATTAAAGAATGCACTGTATGGTTTTAAGATTTAAAAAAAAAAAGAAAAAAAAAGATATGCAGTTGACAATATTTATTTGTTAATAGCTATGTGCTTTGATATATTTTTAAAGAAAAAAACATCCAAGTAAAGTTGTAACTGAAACAAGTTACACAAAGCTAGGGAAAGGAGAGATGCCTTATGTATGACACAAGATGTCTAAAAATGTCTTCTCCTTTGTAATAACATATTTTACACAAAACTTTACTCTGAATAAATTACAACCTTCATCCCCACACTTCTTCAGTGCGCTACACAGACTTTTACCATATTCAAACCCAGACCAGGCGGTCTTTCCTCCTAAAGGTTGGGTCTTTGTTAGAATAATGTGATTGACTGAGACAGAAGTTCTGGTATCCTTGCACTGACTCTGCATTGTAGCATGTTAAATTACCCCCCCCCCCTCTCCAGGCGATTGCTATTCCTACTGGTTGGGTCGGTGTCAGTTTAATGTGACTGGCTGAGACAGGAGTCATGGGATTCCCGTCCTGTTCCGTGTGTGAAGCACATAAAATTGTAAACCATCCACAATATAGTCTGTATAGTGCTGATGTTGAACGTTAAACCAATTCAACAACAAACCCCCCCCCCCCCCCCCAAAAAAACACATAAAATAAAAAAACAAATAACCAACAAAACCCTTTTTACCTCGAGAATCTTGAGGGGTGCAGGGTACAGCCCCCTGGACGCCTTCATCACTTGTGCCGTTGCTTTTTTGAAGATAAAGTTCCTGCCAAACTCGTACTGGAGCATCAGGTCAGTGATCTCTGAGAGAATTCACAATGATATTATTTTAAACCAAACTATGCAGATTCTGATTATAACTACATCATCTTTTGTCTATTAGAAAAAGGAACAGTAAGTAAAAACATGATTTAAGCAAACAAAGTATCTTCCAAATTCAAAAAGGTACCCAAAAAAAACACAGAACAAAAAAAAAGGATAAAAATAATAAGAAGGGAGAGGTTTGGGGGTAATGAAAAATGGATACATCCATGTCGAGCCAGAAACAGATTCCAGAATATTTTCAACATCACAGGAACTGCATGAACAAAGAGATGATAGGCGACAGAAAGATGGAACATGCTGGTTTTAAGTTACAGTTCTTTTCCAATAACACAATGTAAAGCCTTTTCCATGTCCTTCTGTTAGGCATCAGAGCTAAAAGATAGCCTGGCTTTTTTTTGTACACTAAATGTTAAAATTCAAATCTTTTCATGTGTGATGACCCATGTATTAAACAATTGTACATTTACCTGCGGGTTTCTCCCTTTTCACAAATCTCCAAAAAATATTTTCAAATGCCATTTACCAACTTTGCAAAACATTTGATTGAATGAAAATCTCCTGCTGATAACAAGAATTGTGGGAACATCAAAGTGTCATCTTGTATTCATCTGAACACTTTGAGCACAGCGAATCAACTTACTGTCTGCCATGTTCCTCTTTCTCGGTGTTCTCTTGACTTTTCCATCCGCTAAACCCCTGAAACACAGAAGAAAAGACAAGTTTTAAATACATTCACAACCAGCAACATGTATGGTTCAAACAAGAAGGCAAGTTAAGCAGCTTGGCAGTCAGATAAATAAAGCATAATTATGTGAACATGACTAAATTTTAATAAAGCAGAATTTAAAGAAGGTCAATCTAAATTAACATGCAGAAAATAGAAGTTGAAAAACATTTGAAAGAAAATTGAAAACGTGAATAAGCTGCACTGATTCGCACTACCTACTGTCTTTGCTTATTGAACTTACAGCTGAGTTCATGTCTCCAAACCATGTTTTCTTAACTCTGGGTGAATCCACATCACTGATAGGGGTATAAACTCATCATCAACTGCACATCTAACAAAAAAAGTCATTGGAGGAAAAAAAAAAGATGCGAACCTTGCTACATCTACTGCCACAGTCTCGAGATAGTTCAGCGTGTTGGTTTCTCCATCTGACACTCCTGGGCCTAAAGAAAGAAAACAGAGCAAATTTTCATCACACTTTACAAAAAAATAAAGGCAAGATGTAAATGAGAGAAAGAAAGTGTTTTTAGTTATCTTTAAGATAAGACAAAAAGCTCTAAAAAGTATCAAAATAAAACATCCATATATACACCATATCTGTGGCCACAAACTGGCTCTCACCTAGAGGCTCCACTGTCATGTCGACGAGGCCGAACCGCTTGGCTCTGTCCGCCTTCACCATCTTTCCTGTGAGCATCATGTCGAGAGCAGTCGGCACAGACACCTGCAAGTTTACATAGGAATGTTCTGCCTTAAATACACCACCAAAGTTGTTAAAATTTATTTTCTACAAATTTCAAAGTTTTAAGAAGTTATCTTTCAATAAGACAAAGTTTTTAATATCCCTGCCTTTATTGTATCTTTGGGCATTCATCCATCACAAAGAGATGATCATTTTTCACCTAAATTACAACACATATGCAAAACAACAACGGTTAAAAAATTCATGTGTATTACAATATGCTTTAGTGTATTTTTTTTAATATGTTTCCGTCTATGAGGAATTAAGGAAAAATATTGTCATTATATTGATGCAAATAATATTTGCAAGTAAGTGAAACTCGCAAACTGGGTAAAAGAAATATTAAAAAATATAGTAGTAAAACACATGCAGTTATAAAGGCTAATTAAAGTTTGTAAGACAGCATGTTCACTTTTTACGAAGAGTGCAAAGTTTGTAAAACAGTATGATCACTTGTTACGGAGAGTGCAAAGTTTGTAAGACAGTAATGAACAAGATCACTTGTTACGAAGAATGCAACATTTGTAAAACAGTATGTTTACTTGTTACGGAGAGAGCCAAGTTTGTAAGACAGTAAGATCACTTGTTACGAGAGTGCAAAGTTTATAAGACAGTAAGATCACTTGTTACGGAGAGTGTAAAGTTTATAAGACAGTAAGATCACTTGTTACAGAGAGTGCAAAGTTTATAAGACAGTAAGATCACTTGTTACAGAGAGTGCAAAGTTTATAAGACAGTAAGATCACTTGTTACAGAGAGTGCAAAGTTTATAAGACAGTAAGATCACTTGTTACAGAGAGTGCAAAGTTTGTAAGACAGTAATGAACAAGATCACTTGTTACGGAGAGTGTAAAGTTTGTCAGACAGTACTTTTGCTTGTTAGAGAGAGTGCAAAGTTTGTAAGACAAAAAGAAAACGAAGTCTTGTTACATAGAGTGTAAAGATTATAGGACAGTAAGATTAATTGTTACGGAGAGTGTTAAGTTACCAGTTTGGGCAGGCGCTGAGTCCCTCCCGCCCCTGGCAACAGTCCCAGCATGACCTCCGGCACTCCCAGTGATGTCTTCTTGCTGTTTACGGCAATTCTGTACTGACAGGCCATGGCAAGCTGGTCAAGGAAGTGGAAACAAAAAATTATGGGTGAATCCACATAAATCATAAATTATTAACAAGAAAATCAGGTTTTTATACAAAATGTGTTAAGCTTAACAATTGATGTCTTGCATAGTGCATTAATAGACAACAGAAAAATTCATACCCTTCTTGGTCTTAGAGAAATCTTAAAATCAGCTGCAAATGATAAAAATATTCCTAAAAAATCCAATCCTCCACCCAGACAGGTACCCATGATGGCCGCTACAATCGGCTTCTTGCTGTCCTCCAGTTTCTGGAACATTCTCTGGCCATCCAATGACTTCTGCTTCAGTTCCTCTTTTGTTTTGCATGCAGAGAGCATGCTGGTAAAGGTAAATATCAAGTAGAAGGTCTATACAAATTTGGATAATTTAAGCTACACTATAGTGCCAAAATAGTCAACTAGAAATAACATTAACATCCATTAACAAAACAACTTTACTCTTAGCGTTTGGAAATTTAAACATATTAGAAACACAATGTTTTTTTTTATCAAACTAAGCCTATAGATCTGAATTGTAACAGGAAATAAAAGACCACAGTTATATAAAGAACTGATGAAGTTAAAAAAAAATTAAGAGCTCTGTAAAAACTGACTTGATGTCTGCTCCAGCAATGAAAGATGCCGGCTTCTTAGAGATGAGAACTGCTGCCCTGACGCTGCTGTTGGCAGTGATTGTGTTGATGGCATCCTGAAACTCGGCAGACATTTCGCTCTTCAATGTGTTCACCTGCAAAACAGATTAGACTTAGCTTTGAAACATTCATGTCTGCTTTTTAAACTATCTGACCAACAAAATCAGGGTTTGTTAAGATGACAAAGCAAGACTATTAGTTTTCATTTGGAAAGGACAGAGCTTGTGCTACTCAAAAGTTTTTATAGATGTTGTAAATGTTTTTATACATTTAAATGAAGTTTAGTGCAAATGTAAAACACATTTAAATTTAAATGAAATTTAGTGCAGATGTAAACCACATTAAAATGAAATTTAGTGCAGATGTAAACCACATTAAAATGAAATTAAGTGCAGATGTAAACCTCCCTAAAAATGTCCATACCTTAAGCTCTGGATCATCAAACCTCACGACAGCAACATCACCTTGTAAATCAACGTTGACATATTTTCCTGAGGAAACAAATTTATCATTGAGATGTGAATACTCTCAATTAAAATAATGATTAATTAAAAAGAGTAAGAAATAACATTGAGCGATTGACAAGGAGGAAGATAAAAGTAGTAACCTTCGAGCTTAAATCATGCATAAGATCTCAAGAAAAAAAAGAAAAATCATATTTGCATATATGCAACAAATTTACTAAGAAATTTAGCACCGACTAAGATCATTAATTATTGTGAAAATGACTACACAAGATTTCTAAAAGTAAAAGCTGATTGAGAATGCCATTTAATGAAAATACATTATTGGAAAAGATGTATGTATACATCAAACATGTTAAGATTTAGAAAAAAAATTATAAATGTAGTTTACTCACCACTCAGGGCATAAGATGTGGAAAACATTTTTGAGTACTGATCTGAAAACAAAAATAAATCATAATATGTATATCTTCAGACTTAGCTTCAAAATGCATGTTAATACTGTATTACCAAATTTTATTTAATTAGAAAGTTTATTTATTTAAAGCCTTACAATATTAAACACAATACAACTACAGGTCAATAATTGGATCATTGCCATTTAATTGTAAAGCCTAAATATACAAAATTAGATAGGGTCTAGATCTAGTTTCTTTGATGATCCAATTAAATAGTAAATTCTGACAAAAAGAATAAGATACTTCATCAATCTAGATCAAAAGGTCCCAATAAAATACTCACTGAAGAAATACAAACTATAAATAGGCCTAGATTTTCAGATCTATAGATAACGTACTTCATTACTCCCAATGTGAGTTCACTCAAATAAATCCTCTATTCTAATAAAATTGTACGGTGAAGAAAATGTAATGTTGATTCATAGACTGAATACAACATACAATTTTGCAGTCCAAGGCTTAGATTCTAAATCTACACAAATGCTCTGATTTCAATTTTTATAGACCTTCATGCCCTTCGAATCGTAACCACCTGAGTGCATCGAATTTGACCCCTTGGATTTTCAAGGCAACATAATGCAAATGTCTATATCCATAATTGCAAATACAGAATGTCGGTCCACTTCCACTCACTGGTTCAGGTCATCTTTGACTCTGCCAATTTCAGAACAAAATTAATGGCAATTCATTGGAGTTCTTAAAAGACTTAGATCTAGATCTAGATCTATCAAATTCATAGACATCATTTTTTTTTAAATTACCCGAGCACTCGAGTGGTTAATCTCTCTTAAATTAAACAGATCTAAATAAAAAAAATAGACTTGAATCTACCATCTAGATCTAGATCTAATAAATAAAGGCCGTTTACAAATTAATCAGTGTTGGTGCATGCAATTGTCGTGCACTGAAAAACTTACTTGGGGCAAAAGTCGGCCTGAGCCTTTGAGCGAGTTTGAGGATGCGAAAACTTGACATTTTTCTGTTTGAACTTTGAATCAGTCAAGACTGAATATATTTATCCAGATAGCAAGATATCTTTTACCCCTATGTTTTTTTTCTCTACAATCTTGTCTTAGACTAAAGGTAACAATTGCTCTATCAAGACCTCTAACAAAACATCGCACAGCAGTGGCCGGCTTCCAGTGAAATTTCGCTGGGACAAGTCGATATTTCTGAAGCGATATAGCCTAGATAAATATATCGATATCGAGAAAATGCAGGTTCAGGCAAAAGAAGAAAAATACATCCGACGATGAGCGCTTGGACACACCCTCTAGATAGGTAGATTTTCGTTTGGGGTAAGTTGGCTCAAAAGGTAGAGCATTGACCCTCAATATAGAGGTGCCCGGCTCGAGCCCAAGCTTGAGCAAATTCATCTGTAGAAATACATATGATGGTTAATAACGGTTGTTAATTTTACAGTATCGGTGATTTGTTAAACGATTTCGAAATATAATTGTGATGTTTGTCCATCGCATTGTTTGTTATATTTTGTGCATGTAATAAGGTACGGTATACATGTACATGTATAACAATTTGCAGTATAGATTGCGGTTGATTTTATATGTGTTGCCATTGGTGGAGGATGTAAATATAGCGGTGGAAGTGCTAATAATATAATAATAAATTACATTTATTTAGCGCTTTCCATTTTCAGAATATTTTTAAAAAAATTTCAAAGCGCTTTACAGTGGATACACTAAATACGCATACATCATATCAATCAGCATGCAATTAAAAATTAAATAGTAAAAGTTAAATCTTAACCAAACAATATACGTAAGAAGAAATGTAGAAGAAAATAGTATGCAGCATATACACATTATCAGAAAGAATTTGATAAAAATGTGATGTATGGGCATGTGGCAAGCATTCTTCTCTTGATGTTGCAAGGTCTACTGCCTGTATTTGTATTGTTTCGGGACACTCTGGAGTGTACCGGTGAATCTTTGAGATTTTTCGGTTACGATATGCCGACATTGGTTGAAGTGGTATGTTGTTTTTTTTTACATCTCTTAGATGTGTGGATGACAGGAAAGTATATTTAATTTTTTTTTAAAGACAAGATACTGGGGAGTGTTCGGTGATATGTGACGACTAAAGGGATCTTGTGTGTTTGTGCCTGTTGCTTGGGACATCTTTGTGTTGTTAGTGTGCGTGATGTATCTTTAGTTTTGTTTATTGTAGGTTGAATGTGTTTTTGAGGAAATCCACGCACTTTAAAAATGTTTTCCTTGTTTAGTGAGTCGGTTTTGAAGGGTGACCTCGGACGAATAGATTCTGACAAGTCTAAATCCTAAGGAATAGGGTAGGCCTATGTTATGTTTTGAATGGTGCGGACCGAAAGATGACCAGTGTAGATAATTGAATGTATCTGTTGGTTAGGAGCAAAGATCTGTATGAAGTGTATTGTTCTGTAAAGTGAATGCGACATCCAAGAATGGTACGTGTGTGGATGAAATGTAACTGGCTAATTTAATGTGAGGTAGGGTGAAATGAATGTGCATGTTCGATGAATTTATTAAGGAGGGCGCGGCCATGGGTCCATAAGAAAAAAATGTCGCCGAAATAATTATTATCTGAGGCAGATTGATGGTTTCTTTCAGAAGGTACTCATTAACTGGCTCTCCAAGGCACCCATAAATAATTATATTGGCATATGTTGGTGCCTTGTATGTTCCCATAACCGCACCGTGTGTTTGTTTAATGTATTTTCCAAAACAAAATGGGAATGTGTTGAGGGTAAGAATTGAGTTTGACGAGGTTATGTGGAAAAGCAGGAGATGGTGTGGTAACTGCTCCTCTGCCTTCCTCCAGTATAACATGACACGCGGCATACCTTTGTGATGTAATGGCATGTCGTTAGGCATTCGTCTCTTGATGTTGCAAGGTCTGCTGTCTGTATTTGTATTGTTTCTGGAGACTCTGGAGTGTACCGGTGAATTTTTAAGATTTTCGGTCTGCGATATTCTGACATTGGTTGGAGTAGAATGGCTTTTTTGCATCTCTCAGATGTATGGATGACAGGAAAGTATCTTAAAAAAAAAAAAAAGACAAGATACCGGGGAGTGCTGGGTGGTATGTGACGACTAGAGGGACCATGTGTGTTTGCGCCTGTTGCTTGGGACGTCTTTGTGTTGTTAGTGTGCGTGATGTATCTTTAGCTTTGTTTATTTCAGCTTGAATGTGTTTTTGAGGAAATCCACGCACTTTTAAAATGTTTTCCTTGTTTATCAATTCGGTTTTTAAGGGTGACTTTGGACGAACAGATTTGACAAGTCTAAATGCTAAGCTATAGGGTATGTTCTGTTTTGAATGGTGCGGATCAAAAAATGACCAGTGTAGATAGTTCATAATTGAATGTATCTGTTGGTTTGGAGCAAAGATCTGTATGGATTGTATTGTTCTGTAAAGTGAATACGGCGTCCAATAATGGTGCGTGTGTGGATGAAATGTGGCCGGCTAATTTAATGTTAGGTAGGGTGAAATGAATTTATATGTTCGATGGATTTATTAAGGAGGGCGCGTCCATGGGTCCATATGAAAAAAAAAATTAATTTCGTCGATATAATTATATCTGAGGCAGATTGATGGTTTCTTTCAGAAGGTACTCATTAACTGACTCTCCAAGGCACCCATAAAGATATTGGCATATGTGGGTACCACGCATGTTCCCATAGCCGCGCCGTGTGTTTGTTTAATGTATTTTCCAAAACAAATGGGAATGTCTCGAGGGTAAGAATGAGTTTGATGAGCTTGCGTGGAAAAGCAGGAGATGGTATGGTACCTGCTCCTTTTCCTTCATGCAGTGTTACATAACACGCGGCATACCATCCTCGTGTTGAATAGTGGTGTACAATGCGCTGACATCCATAATATCAACTGGAAATCAGTTTTTATGTCCCACCACCTTCTCGCATTTTTTTAAATTTTATTTTCATGATATTACTGTGATAATACATGTACTCGTAGCCGGCGTTAACATATAACGTCACTGTCAAGTTATTTTCAAGATATTCTTAAAACCATATAAATGCGTTACTCTTATCTAAAAAATTAATGTAAATAAAGTGATTAAAAATTAAATATGTTGTGGCCCACATGGAAAAATTAAATATGTTGTGGCTCACATGGAAAGAAAAGTTTGTTCAATTTACGATCATCATAAATTAATACGGGTCCACTGTTGTATGAAATCATGTAGACCAAATTAGAGGACAAAAGGGACACTTGAGAGAATCACACTTTCATTCGGGATCAAAGGTCAATAACAACAAATATGATGCTGGATGATTCCAATACTTCTGCTATCGATATTTTTTTAATATCTCTCTAGGTGACTGCTACTAGTACATGAACCTGTATGAGAGAAAAAGAAAAAAAGAAGGAGCGAGGAACATCACTTTTAATCAGCAACAAATACAACTACTGATTTTGAAACATTGTATTTTACAATTTCATGCATTTCGAAACGCACTTTCAGAAAAACACTCTCATTCTAGCTATAAAAAATGAGTGATTGATCGCTTAGATTTGTGTTGAAGCATACTTGCCAAAACGTACTGGATAAAGCCATAAATACTATGGTTACACAAAGGATTGTGTACGCATTAATCTGTCCTATATTGGTAAGTTTAATTGATTTCTATGAAAAAAAATATTTCAAACGTTTTTAGCAGGTATATTACGTAATTATTATTACATTTTGACGATAACGTGTGCTTTGTTTGATAAAATAGTAATTGATCACGTGTTTTGCCTGATCCAGGAAATGTGGCATGTTTATAAATTTTATTTGTCAAGTGATCGGTTAAAATGGCTGGCATCAGAGGCAAGTAGATCTTATGACTGTTGAAATTCTTTACGATGCTTTTATTAAAGACTCTTTGTTCACATTTACCCATTCAACTGACTACATACATCGATTGTCTACTTATTATACTAATAGAGTCAAGGTTAAGGATATAGATCGTGTAGAATCTGGAATGTTTATATATCTATATGATGTGTAGATTTTATTAGATAGCTAAGAGTTCACCAGATCTAGATCTAGACTTGGAGTCCAAATTAAATAGGGTAAAATTCAAGTATAGTGATTTATATAGATTTCCTAATTCTAGGTTAAATAGCATCTAGTAGTTTATGCTGAATTGATTCTCACACTTCCGAGGTAAAATAGTAAACTATAGGCTATCTGGAGATGGACGTTTGGTGTTCATGATGAGTTGACAAGGAAATCAGTTGAAACTGAAAGTTAACATTTTATGGTAAATCGAATATTTAGAGCAAAGAAATCGTTTGCTTAGATAAAATTTTCATAAATCATTGTTTTGCTCATAAATTTTGGAAACAACACACTAGCATACAAATATTTTAAAAAAAGTAACAGAGACTGAGAGAGTTCCTGACTGTAATTCTGAGACTGAGTGGTCTCTCCAGGGCGTGGCCTGTGTTTACAAACTAACCGTTTAATGTACATCACTTAAACCATAATATGTATTTCTACTTTGTCAAACAATGAAACCTTGTGCAGGGTTCAAATCAATTTTTTTCTGATATTAAAAATACATATTCAGCAACAAAATTTGAAGCGTTATATTTACAGTCACACTGATTACAGCCCCAGATGCAGCTGCAATTTTTTTTATTAATAGCCATTAAAGGGCACGCAAAAGTGTTTTTAAAAAGGCAAGTTTGTTCCGAAGTCTCTGCTTTTCTGTTTCCAAAATTACGAACATGGAGGTATTTAGCAATTTAGTGCAAGTTGAAAGTTAAAATCAAGAGTCATAAAGTCCGATCTGAATTTCAACAATTTATATTATATATGAATATATTCCGATCAATTTATATTAATAAATTAATTTCCTACTTGTCTCCACATATAATTACCTCTGCATGTGGATTTGCTCCTTGTGGAATATAGCGTAAGTAAAATATCATTACCTGATCATAGAGAAAAACAAATTACAAATTTATATTTTTGCTGTTGTGAGTTTTCAACCACTCAATACCAGTTTATCTCAGAAATGTTTATTTTTAACTCATTTTTCAACATATAGCAATTTTGGCAAATTTTGTTTTTGTTTTTGCTTTATCTTCCTAATCATAAAATGGCATAAATTTGTTTTAAAAGTGGTGAAAATTTCATTTTTAATTTAAATTTTAAATCTGAAATTGAGAAAGAAGAATAAAGTTTTAAAACGTAACAGTTGAACATCACAAGCTTCATCTGCTTTTGTCACTGTTCTCAGATTAATCGGACTGGCATTTGCCTGTGCACTGGGTGTGACCTTCCTTGTGTTAGCATGCGCTCTTCCACAGTACAAGTAAGTATCGAAGCATTATGGCTTAATGAGTTTCAAGATATATGCTGTGTGTTTGTTTTTACAGCATGTCAGCACAATGCAGAAACGGCTATATTGTATCATTGTGATGATTGTCATGAATATATGCAATAATTGTTTATAATATAACCCTTATAACTTTTATAACCCTTAGGAATGAAGATTATTGGGAATACAAAAATCTTAAGATAACAAGAACCTATATGGAAGCTGTGCACCTTTGTCCTAAAGATTTCACACTCCTCTTTACTTTGCTACTTTCTATCTAATTTGGGATCAGAAGTTAATTCATTTAAGTGGACAATTTTTGTTAGGGTAATGGGAAAAAGATTGCTTTTTTTCCTTAATTACGCAAGAAATTTTAATTGTAGTTAAAATATATTTGATCCCACTTGCTTTTGTGAAATTAAAACTGTAGAAGCTTCACTCCATGATTAGCATGTAATGGATAATTTATAATTTGATTATTATACACTTGTAAGTGACTGTTGTGCAAAAAAAGAAGAAGAAAAAAACAATCGCTTTCAAGAGCTTTCTTTTCAATAAAGAGAAAACAGCTCCTGCAACAGATTATATATATTTTTTATGATTGCAGAGAATGTTAAATAAGGAAAGCATTTTACTCTTCCCCAGCAACTGGTGGCCCATGTTTGTCCTCTTCTTCTACCTGCTCTCCCCCCTGCCGACTGTTGTGGCACGACGCTACTCTGACAGCTATGACTCGTCCAGCAGTGCGCTGGTCGAGCTTTGCATATTCTTCACCACTGGTATCGTCATTTCAGCCATAGGGCTTCCAGTGGTCTTGGCCCACACTGACACAGTAAGTTTTAGGCTTTATCTTAGTTTTAAAATCATAAATGTCTAATAGGTTTTAAGACAGTTTCTACGCGGTAAGGGAACCCTAGAGCTGGATACTAGGAACGTAGATGGTCAAGGCAACAAGGAAATATCAGATATCGTGAGGGCTGAAAATTGGGTAATCGCTGATAAAAAATGTTCCTTTTCAACTTTTCTACATTATGATCACTGGTGTATACATGTACGGTTTTGAGGAAAGTAACCACTGAAATAAAAATTAATGCCCTTTTTCCCTGATAAAGTTCAATAGAAGTTATTGATGTATTTTTCTCTCAAATATGGAGAAATCAATATGATATTTGAAAAAAATTGTTTTGTTTTATTACATTACACTATATCTACGATATGTTTATTTTTTCTTTACCTTGCAAAAAACATGTATACATCTTTAGGATCCTCTTATATTTTGCAGATCCAGTGGGGAGCATGTGCACTGGTTGTGTCTGGAAACATCGTTGTGTTCTCTACAATTCTTGGCTATTTCCGTGTTTTTGCAAATGATGATATGGACTACAGCTCGTGGTAAAACAGGCCAGAGTGTTCACATTCATACACTCCGGTTATTTTCTTAAAAATTGTTCATAGAATGATGGCTGTTGCAGGTCTCATGCAGTCATATAGTATTACTGTAAAAACTGTCGCATGATGAATGTCATGGTATGAACTGTCAACACATCCTCTGCTTTTCGATTGCACAGCAGATATGACAGTCGGTGGGCTCAAAGTGTTAGGGTTCCACTTCAAACTAGTCCATGAGTTCTGTATTCAAGTCTGCAATTTCCTTTGAATCTGTTTAGAAATTTAATTATGTTAAGTTACCATAAATACATATACACCTGTTTCTGTTCATTGGGTGTTATGTTCGAAAATCTTTTGCTCAAAAAACAAAATTATTGAAATACAAGACCATACTGAAAGAGAGCTTGAGCCCTGTGAAAATGTTAATATCCTCTAAATAATTATAATGTCTAAGCACAACAGCTTGGCATGGCACTTTAAAAATTCTGTAGAATGAACCCCCGCTATGTCCTTAAGAAGTAAATTTTTACAAAAACTAATAAAGCTTTGTCATTTAAACAAAGGATGGAAATCTCATTTAAAAACATCTCTCGAAAGATGAAAGATTGTACTTAATCAACATAACATTGCAATTATAAAATGCTTCATTTTGTTTTCTTTCCAATAGTGATAATATAGCTTATATAACAATTATATTGCGGTTTGCAAAAAAAAAAATAAAAAGACACGGGTGGTTCACTAGTTCAGTAGTTGACATTAACTTCTTCTTTTATCGTGTCAGGTTCAAATTTTTGAAATTAAATACATGATGTGGATCATAAAACTTCATATATTAGCATATCTATGGTAAGAGCACCTGGGCTTGGAAGGTCCGATAGTTGCATGCGTTGTTTGCATTCGTTTTTTTTTCTCATCATTGAGTGAACCTTTGTGATGGAGATTGAAATTTATAAAGATATCTCTCACAAGGCACAGGAGAAGAAAAAACATAACTTTCAGCTTTTCTTTTTCACCGATTGTTATTAATGTTAAAGTTTCTATGACAATTTTATGTCTTTTCTGTCTTTATTACAAATGTAGGCTTCTTCTCTGTATATAGTTATAAAGACTCTTGGCTTTAATGTGTTGCAACATAGTGATAATTCTGGTGTTTATTCAGCGTGGCTGCGTTGCTCCCCTGTGTTGTGAGGAAAACTGTGAATGAAAAGTGATTTGTTCTGTGCAATATTTGAAAATTAAGTAAAAAATCTTTTAAATTGAAAAGATGTTATTTATCATTCTTTCTTACATTTTCTTGTAACTAAATATTAGTTTGCTTTATTGCTCATCATGTTTATTTAGCTTATTTATTTAGATAAAGAAAATAGTTTACATTATCTTCTGGACATGTAATTACCAAGATGTGTCTATCTGAAGTAAAAACAGTACAAGTATTGCCAACATTTCAATGGCATTATGGGATGTGACTGCCTCAAGCGTTGGTGTGGATGGATTATCATGTGTGTACAGACACTGCTATATCTCCACTCACCCCTCTCTCTCTCTCTCTCTCTCTCTCTCTCTCTCTGTCTCGTATTACATAATGAAAATTAGTGATGCATACATGTATGCTTGGAGATTAATTTAATAGCAAATAAAATGTCAATATGATTTTTTATATCTGAATATTTTTGATGTTATCATTTGTGGATCGGAGATGTTTAAATTTTTCATGCAAGTTTCTATAAAAAAAAAATTTGTTGTTTAAAGGTTTTAAACCTGACATAAAATTCCATGTCACTCGAACTGAAGCCATAAAGAGTACAGATCTGTTTCACAATCAGTATTCCAGTGGCAATTAACGTATGCACAATAGGCCTCACATGAAGCTTAGCTCTGTAAACACCACTCACCATTAAAAGCTAGGATAGTAGGATGGCATTTCTAGAGAGATATGTTATTTTGATACTGGTACATGTAATACCTCACCAATATGTTTGTTAGATCAGTGTCTATCTGATGAAGTTAAAATTATGATATGCCAATTAGTTTTAGTTAAATCAGGAAAAACAATAGCATTTTCACTACTAATAAAGCAATACAATTTTTAATATTTCAAAACTAATAAAAAAAAAAAGAGAGATATTCCTATTGCTGTTTCCGCTACAATATTTCCTTTCATATTTCAGTAAAGTCTCCTCTAGTTACCAAAGAGAAAAAAAAATTCTTTGCGACATCAAATAAAGCAGAATTTTTTTGCTTTTAGATGGTTTTCACAATTCAATGTAGTGTTGTAATCTTGAGCCTTTCAGGATCAAATTGATTATAATGGCTACCATTTTCATTGCTTTATTTACTCGTTTTTGTTGTGTAAGCACTTAAAAAAAAATTAAAACCACATGAATATTTTATTTGCTAAATATCACAGACTTGCTTTTTGAGCATTGCTATCTCTAATTTATAGACATATAAATGTTATGACCATTAAAAAAAAAAAATAATAAAACCTTGCATCAATACTTAGATTTATGAGAATGTCATAATCATATTATGAAATCAAAGTCCAAGTCTCATCTGAAATATTTTGTTGTAATTAATTGAAATTCCATTGCAAGTCATTCATGTACATTTCATTCAAGTCAACATTTTGCAACTTGGATGTCATGTGTTATGGTGAGAAATTGCTTGTAATTTCCTGCTATAATGTTTAGTTAGTTACAGGGAGCGTCTATTTTCTTCATTAAGAAAATACTAGGGTTAGTTATATTACTTATATTTGTTGTTGAATGGCTTAGATTATTTTTAAGACTTTATTAATCCTTTTTGGGGAAATTAAGATTGACATGCCCATGTACAATAAAAATAAGATAATACGTATTAAACAGAACAATACAATTATAGATAATAATAATAAAAAGAAAAAGACTTTGAAAATGTATCACTGATGATATCTAGAAATCTCCAACAAATCTAATGTTATTTTTTTATAGATATAATGTAGAATGAAGGTTTGCTAGTGTAAATAGATTTTAAATATGCAAATGCAATTTCGAAAGATAAAATTAAAAATGTTTACATTGAATAGGAAGAGAATATTGCTCTTGTTCTTAAGTAAAGTATTTTGAAATATCCTAACATGCACCAATGACTATATTTATCACACATTTTTCTCCTTTTTATATAAAATGTATGTCTCAAAAGGCTTAGTATGGATCAGTATTGCATTTTTTTTTTTACTTGACCACACACACAAATTACTTGAAATGATTTAGCTTTCAATTTTATTTATTTCATACGTATCATAGGGAGACATCTTGGTGTGGCCCAATCCCCTTAGAGTGCCAGTAGTTAAGATTCGAAATAATTGCGATAAATTGGGGTTTCTTCTCTGAAGACTCTGTTATCTAGCTCCCGATTCATACTGACGCCAACTTATCAGAAAGAAAGTATTGTGATATTTTGGCTCTTAGGATCCAAGCGTTTGTGGTAGTTTTAGTACTTAAAGCAATGTCTGATGGTCACATTACTAAGCTGTTTTTTGTGGTTTTTTCTTTCTGACGCAGTCATAGCCTGTACAACAAATCTTTAACGAGTCTAGATCAGTTACGGCAGTAGCTTGAAAGCCCAAGTGAAGCTACAATCCCATATTCACTGGGATGGTAATCTCAACTGTATTTGCTATTTGGACTTATTGGCAAAGCAATTTTTTCAAAAAGTTTTCTATGCTTCTGTGTTCATTTTAGTTTGTGTAAACTTTCATTTCATGGCTTTGCATATATTATAAAAACATGTCCTTGTTTCCCATTAAACGAAGATTTTTCACAGGATTTGATCGTTTGTGCATTCTCAATGTTTACAAAATCAGTTGACTTACCTTGTTTTATTATTTTAATATCTGGCAAGTCAATGAGATTTGAATACTGTTCACTTGCTTTTAATTTTAAGTTTTCTCTCTCTCTGTCTGTCTGTCTGTCTCTCTTTCTCTTTATAAAACGGATATTTTAAACATTTGTGTTTTTACTTTTTTTTACTCTTTTGTCATTGCCAATCATATGTTATTAAAAATGTTTTTTTTCCACCTCAGGCAGTCTTTTCTTTTAATTGATTTTGTAATCTCCAGATCCCCCTAAAACAGTAAAGTTTTTGTTTGCTACAGCTACTACATGTAGTTATAATGCATTTGAACATACCACCATGGCCCCTACGAGTTTATTTCATTGTATTGTGTAAAGGATGCATATTTATTATACAACAGACTGTTTATTTCAAATGAAGAACACACAAATTGAAATTATTTTTGTCCTTTATTGTATCATGTTAGGTTTTATTCAGGAGAACATATTTGAAATATTGAAATATTTCATTCTTTGTTTTACTGGTACTACAGTAAAAATCAGCTTAAGATTAACTATTGTTTTATATAAACTTTCTCGGAGGCACTAGTTCCCTTTTCCTCTTTTTACAGTCAGTGTTTGATGTAAGCTTGGGATAAAACAAACTCTAAGGTTGTCCCCAAGAAGTTTATCTTTAACAGATTTCACTGCATTGAGGCCCTCTTCCATGACTTACCTAATGTTCTCAATAGTCACTTAATATCAATGATTATTAACATCAGAAAAATTCCAATTTTCTACTAATCCTGAAGCCGGGCTCTTAATTTATCCTATAGTCATAGATACATATCATATATAAAAAAATGTGTTCCCTTAAGTTATCCAATGGTCCCATGGGTCATATAAAGAAGACATGAAGTTTGTGTGTTTCCTAAAAAAACATAACATAATAATCATGTTCACACAGTGAATCTTGTCCCGCAGCTGGAAGATCTGACTCTAACACAATATAAAAATAGTTACCTCACCACAGTGAACCCACGGCTACAGGGCTTTCCTTTTTTGGGCTGGGAGCACTAAAGTTAGAGGAGAACTTACTTTAAATCTGTCTATCTCCTGGCACATTAAAATGAACTGGGCGTTAATTGTGAGAGCATGTCAACACAATTCAACAAGAAAAAGAACAGTTGGTTTATAAAAGCCTTTCACACAGACTAAGAGATGCACCCAGTTATATCAATTACACTAGAGAAAGAACATCCTTCTTTATCTTTTTACAATTGCAATCAGCAAGAAAAGCGAATGATCTTAGTTTGGATCTTTATATTAACTGCTAGTGCTATTTATACTGTTAACTTAGGGAGGATATGGTATGCAGTTCAGGCTGTCAACGACATGATAACATCTTGGAATGACAGGCATGGAGGTGTAGTCTTGTAATATTGCTACTGGTCCTGTGTACTGCTGCCAGTATCAAATAAAGAGGGGAACACACTGTGCGTACTCACGCTTATCTAAGCTTATTGGTTCCCTAAAATCCAATGTCAGGAGTTGTGCTATCTCACAAGTCTTCTGTATGGGAGGTCCCTGTTTCGACCACCTTATTCCCTACTGGTTGAGTCGGTGTCACTCATCAGTATAATGACACAAAGTCCAAGTGTCTATATGTGGAAGGATGTATAATTGTCAAGCATAGGTCTTGGAATGCGTTTCCTCAGAAAATCATATTAATTTATATTTACCAAATTGTCATCGTGCCCTTCCACTTTCCCAAAATTTTTTACAGGAAAGTAAAAACATCATATTTACTGAATTTGAACGTTTCTGTGTGCACTTTGACAGCACATAACCCTCATATCTTGTAGGTTAAATAGAGCTCTGCAGAACACTTTGATACTCAGTTTAGTTTTCTTTTAACAGCACATAAATTATTTGTTGTAGTTAACAACAGAGACGGCCTTCACAAAAGTTGTTACACTTTTTCACATGTATGGATGAAAAACTAAAAATGATTGATATTTAACTCATGCATAAAGTACATTGGTACATGTACATATAATAGCCCCATGTTTATCTCAACAGCTGGCAGTGAAGGTGTCGATTTGCAGAACCTTGTCTTCGTCCAAACTCTTAATAGAGTCTTGCATTACCAGTTTCCATCAGTATCCAAACCTCAGTAGACTCTCTCATCCACCGAGACAACTGGCTGTGGGACTGGCGTGGGCACAGGAGACCCGATCTTGTAGACGGCGTCAAGCTGCCTGGGTCTCTGTAGGGGGTGGGCGAGAAGTTTGGCGCCGCTGCTTAAGATCGGGGTGTACTTGGACTGCTCGAAGATGTACGACATTCCATTGTGGTCCAGTTCACAGAAGAGATGAAAAATTTCCTTTACAAGAAAAAAAAAAAGTGAAGAAATAAAATTTAAAATGATTATTAACGTGCTAATATGACAACCAGACATATAAGGCAGGAAACGGTGTCATTCACTACTCCTCTTATTGAAACGTTCGCAATTGTATAAATTTAAAATCTAAAAACAATCAATGTTATTCGAAACTGTATAAAAAGCAGTGCAACTGCAAGAAGAGAGTAGCTGTTTCAAGAGCATATATATGTTTGGTTATCATGATAAATAGAAAGTAAACAATCACATCGCAACTATAGTTGCGATGTGACTTGAACAGAGATCTAAGTCATTGCACCTATACGTGCGATGTGCGATGTGACTCGAATGAGTTAAAAAGCCTTTCACATAGACTAAGACATGCACCCAGTTATAACATTTACGCTAGAGATAACAAATCCTTCTTTATCCTTTTACAATTGTTTCAGCAAAGAAAGCGAATGATCATAGTTTGGGATCTTTATATTAACTGCAATGTATACTGTTAACTTAGGGAGGATATGGTACTCAGTTCAGGCTGTCAATGACACGATAACATCTAGGAATGACAAGCATGAAGGGTTAGCCTTGTAATATTGCTACTGGTCCTGTGTACTGCTGCCAGTATCCAATAAAGAGAGAAATACACTGTGCGTACTCACACTTATCTAAGCTTATTGGTTCCCTAAAATCCCATGTTAGGAGTTGTGCTTTCTCAGAAGTCTTCTGTATGGGAGGTCCCTGTTTCGACCACCTTATTCCCTACTGGTTGAGTCTGTGTCACTCGTCAGTATAATGTGACCGCCTGAGACAAAGTCCAGGTGTCTATGTGTGGCAGGATGAATAATTGTCGGGCACAAGTCTTGGAATGCGTTTCCTCAGAAAATCATATTAATTTGTATTTTCCAAATTGCCATCGTGCCCTTCCACTTTTCCCAAAAATTTTTACAGGAAAGTAAAAACATCATATTAACTGAATTTGTTTTTTGTATGCACTTTGACAGCACATAATCCACATATCTTGAAGGCTACATAGAGCTCTGTAGAACTATTTGATACTCAGTTTAGTATTCTTTTAAGAACACATAAATTATTTGTTGTAGTTTAAAATAGAGACGGCCTTCGCAAAAGCTGTTAGTGTTACATTTTATCATAGGAACTAAAAATGATTGATTTTTAACTCATGCATAAAGCGCATTGGTACATGTACATATAATAGTCCCATGTTTATCCCAAATGATGGCAGTGAAGGTGTCGATTTGCAGAACCTTCTCTTCGTCCAAACTCTCAGTAGAGTCTTGCACCCATAAGTCTCCATCAGTATCCAAACCTCAGTAGACTCTCTCATCCACCGAGACAACTGGCTGTGGGACCGGCGTGGGCACAGGAGACCCGATCTTGTAGACGGCGTCAAGCTGCCTGGGTCTCTGTAGGGGATGGGCGAGAAGTTTGGCGCCGCTGCTTAAGATTGGGGTGTACTTGGACTGCTCGAAGATGTACGACATTCCATTGTGGTCCAGTTCACAGAAGAGATGAAAAATTTCCTTTACAAAAAAAAAAGAAAGTGAAGAAATAAAAATTAAAAGATTATTAATGTGCTAATATGACAACCAGACATATAAGGCAGGAAACCGTGTTACTCACTACTCCTCTTATTGACACGTTCGCAATTGTATACATTTACAATTTAAAAATAATCAAAAGTATACAAAGAAGAGAGTAGCTGTTTCAAGAGCATATATATGTTTGGTTATCAATCTAGTTAGTTAGAAATTAAAGGGAAAATCCCTGATGAGGAAATTGCTTCTGTCGGTTTTTAGAATGTTCAAATAAATTCAGTTTAGTTTGAAAATAGTCAATGATCAGAACAGGTGATATATTGTATTACCTCACACTTGTTCTCCTCTGACGGTGGCTCGTGGATGTAAAGGACATCTGTGAAGAAGTAAGGGGATGACTCCAACTCTCTCTGGACCTGATAGGAAAAATCATGACCACTATGTCACTTAATGTTTAAAAAAAAAAAACAACACTTTCATATCAGCTAGTGGCTCATTCTCAGTACAAAATAATGTTGCATTAAGTATATTGAGTTTTTTTGAAAAGATATAAGCCTCCCCTAAAAAAATAATAAATTCGAGGAGGGAGGTAGGGAGAGAGAGAGCGAGAGAGAGAGAGAGATGCAGAGAGAGAAGGGGGTAGAGGTAGGCGCATCTTCCATAGCGAGAGGTAGACCAGAAGAGACGGATAGACTGACAGACAGAGGATGAAGAAGCTGATAGTGTTGGTAGAGCTAGTACATAATTAAATCACATCACAT
Source organism: Elysia chlorotica (assembly GCA_003991915.1). NCBI lineage: Eukaryota > Metazoa > Mollusca > Gastropoda > Plakobranchidae > Elysia > Elysia chlorotica. The sequence continues at coordinate 335,575 of RQTK01000072.1, read as the reverse complement.
AAAGAGTAATTCAATGTCTACCTTTTGACACGGGGAAACCGGCACTGAGTGCGACCTGCCGAACACGAGCAGCACCCTGACAACATATGGCGGTGGCACCACGCGGGGATCTCCCTGCACTTCCGGTAGATCAATGTTTTCTTTTCTGGAAAATTGTAACAATTGCAGTGGACACTGCATCAATCGAAGTTTCCTAACACTTATAGTAACTATTCCCGTGATCATTGAATTTTCAAAATGGTGGACATATGACCATTTTGACTGACAATAAATTTCAAAATTCCACAATATCACCATTTTCACTAACAATAAATTTCATTATTCCCTTTCCACAATTTATTTACAGGACTAAGTCAGAGTTGACTGTTTAGGATTAAAGACTGAAATAATGCATCTACATCAGTTGTGAAACTGACATGATAGTTATTGATGTCCAACCAGGAGCAGTCATAGATTTCAAACCATTGAAATACAAAACAATGAACATTCTCAAAGGGTGAAACTAGGAGCATGACTGCAAAGACTGAAAAGATGATGCAACAGATCTCTTTCATAGGCAATGAACCTCCTATAATTTTCTGTATTTTCTAATCATGATAGATACTACAGTGTATATATTAATATTTTAGAAATTTCTGGGTATCTGTGGTATTTATATGCACATTTTCATTTCTTTCCCACCTAATGTTAATTGTAAATATTTGATGCCAATAAGCTCTATGCTCTTAGGCATTTTAAAACGTCCCCAGAGAAATTGAATGAAATATTATCTAATGTTATCTGATCTTAACTTCATTTGGACATTTTGACTTCCATCAAATAATTAATTTAGAACACTGCAAATGGCAAATCTCTACCCGAAAAAAAAAATCAATGGATAATATTGTGGCAGACAACCTTAAGCAAAAGACTCTTCTGCTTTCGAGAAACGGGTTGCATCTAATAATCAGGCCCGAGCTTTAAGTGAGAGCTTTATGTACACTGAATGGAGAGCTTTGTAACATTTACTGCATTACATAAAACATGTACACTAAAATGAGAACTTTTTCTAAACTTGCATCGAAAACTTTACGTACATGGTCTCAAAGAAATGGGTCAAGTTAAACGAGTCAGACTCCTGCGGTTCAATTTCGCTCTCGTCCAGTGTTTGGAGCACATCTTGGGCCTTTGTGGTAAATGAGTGAATCTACAGATAAGATAAGAGCAAACAATAAACAATAATCACTTGAGCAATAACATTTAAAAGTTTTGCTTGGAGAGTCATTTTAAGCTATCATAGTATCAAAGCTATCAAAGGGGGCCAAGAATTTGCCGTGTGGAGGAGATTTTTAATTAAGAAGTTTGGCAAATGGCATTGTGAGATCAGTTGCGATTAACTTTCCTTACTGTGATTTACTTTTGTCTTGTTTAGACAGCTACCCATTTTATTTTATAGTGAATTGACAAATGACAGTCAACTTTTCTGCAGTGACGGTAATTGAACCCAGCACCTTCTCAGTTACAACAGTAGCCCAATGCCCTAACCGCTGCGCCATGACCTTGTCTAGAAACCCAATAAAGATGACATTCATGAGGATTGAAAATGTATAAGAAGAAATACTCAAAATTAGTTAATGTAACTGAAAAACCTAAAAATTAACTTATTTCTATAGCAAATTTTTGATGAAATTTTAGATAGCTGTAAAGAGTACTTTACCATTGTTGCCTCCTCTTTAAAGACTAAAAACGCAAACTGGTGCTTTGGGTTCATCTGTGATTTGTGTGCCACAAACATTTTTATTGCTCGCTTTGCAAGCTCAAGACCAGAATATTTGTCCCTGTCAAATGGAAAACATAAAACATAATTTAGTAAATTATCATCAATAACAAGGTGTGAAAATTTGATACAGAACAATCTAGTGTGGTAAGTAGACTAGAACAGCGTTATAAAAATATAGCAGCACTAAGGATAGATTCACAAAGCATGAACAACCTAATGTAGTCGCCAGTCTAAGTTTTTAGCACCCTTGTACGTATTACCCAGAGAAGCTGTGATCAACGAGATGTATATTGAAATATTGAGTGTGGTTGTAAAATCAAGTGTAAACAATTTTTTTTAGAAAAAGCAACAAACAAGGACAAATTATTTACAGTAAAAGGGTTTTAAATATTTAGGAGATTAATGTCTTTGAATGACAGTTTTGATATATAATATCTCTAAGAACTAATGACTTTTAATGATATTTTTTTTCCAAGTTACATTCCACAGGAATTAAAAAAACAACAACAACATTATACATAAGTCTACTGTATAAGATATTTGTAGAAACTAAGCCACAAAATTCATTTGAATAGCAGGTTATTCTATGTCTGATAAATTTCTGAAAACAGTTTGACAACAAAAAGTATTTTGTTGTAGGTAAGGTATACTCAGTGAAAATAAAAATCTATTGAATAACTTACCCAGCCCTGGATCTGAAGGTTGTTGTGTTCATCTCCTGACTCAGATCCAGACAGATGATCTGGACAGTGATACAGTTTGAATTATCCAAAATTGGATTATCAATCTTATAATATTGTAAGCTTCAGAGTCCTCATAACATTTTCTGAAAAGGAGCTCGCATTGATTAAAAAAATTTGAGAAAGGAGGAGTGAGATTAAGAGAAGGCTCCCATCTCACACCTCTATTGGTGTTTATAAGTTTTATAAAGCCCAAATTGTCCATTCAAATTTAATATTTTCAAAAAAATGTTTATGGTGTAAAGAAAGCAAAAACTACTAAAGTGGCTGCACTTTGATTAAAACAAAAGATAACATTATTTAGACTTTAAATGTATTCACGGGTCATGTAATCCACAAACTATCATATTATTATTATTGCAAATAGTACGGAATGAGAGGCGAAACACTTGCACAAATGACATTCTCAAGAATGGAAGCTGTTTGCCATTGTGATGAAGTCCTTATGAAAGATTCCATACAAGAGCTTTGGGATTCCAATTCTTTATGGTCTAAATTTAAAGTACATCCTTTGGACAAACATTTAATATGCATTCCGTTCCCTAATCTGAAAGATTGTCTTGAATCTTGATTGGTGATAAAAATATAAAAGTAAGCAAAGCAGGTTTATGGTACAAATAATTCGCTACGTCCCCATATGATCACCTGTAGCAGTACATGATCCCTTCACGAAACTTTTAAAAGAGAACTCTGTTTGTCTCTTTCTATCTCTTGTATGCTATAAGATCTCATTTCAATTTCAGTCTCCAATTTGAACTACTACTACTACTACACCACCACCACTACTACTACTACTACTACTACTACTACTACTACTACTACTACTACTACTACTACTACTACTACTACTACTTGCAAGAAACACTTACGATTTTTTCAGGACAATCCACATTAGGTAGAGGAATAGAGGGAAGATGTGACGTGATATTGCCTTTCATATTTTCTCCTTGTAAGCTCTGCTGGCTCAAGCTCTCCTGTTTACTGCCGCCAGAATCAACGGGCGACTCCGCTGTAGCTGCTGCATTCATATTACTCATGAAAGTTGATGCACAGGTAGATCAGACTTCAGGCACGGTTTTTAGAATAAAAACGATATGTACAAACATTATTATCATTAATGCTGCCTCCCACAGTGATAATATTTGTCGCAAAACAAAAACTCAGTCAGTGAAGGATGAATCCCTTGTTATCCAAGCATGTTACCAAAGTAGATTTCATAAAAAGGATTTCAAACAGCAATCACAACTCAGGCTCTGAAACCTTATTATTACGCCAATATTTTAATGAAACACCCAAAATCACAAAAAATATATAAATTTAATTTTACTTCAATGAAAAATTAAACCTGATATTTGCTTCCTACTAAAAGGATGGGTACCAGAGCATGGTAGATCTGGATCCAAAGAGCTGAACTCTAAACTCATGATGTATGGACATTAACCTAGTTTGTACAAGTGTTGTCCCTTTACATTTTGTATTATTATTTTCTAAAATCAGTTAATTTAATTCAAGAACAACATAATAGAATATATGCCTATTTCCAAGCATTGTTTTGGTTTGTGATACATTCTATACGGCCCACCACAAGATCACATGGTGTGGACGGGCCCCGAGACGGACGTCTGACACTTTTATGTGCTGCCACACACGAGACAGGGCAGGGATACCATGACTCCTGCCTCAGCCGTTCACATTATACTGACACCGACCCAACCAGTAGGGATTGCAACAGCCAGGATTCGAACTCGGGACCTTTTGGGCTTGCGTCGGAAGCCGATGTTCTACCCCTGGACCACCGCGCCCCCCAGAGAGAGAGAGAGAGAGAGAGAGAGAGAACTAGATAGAGATTTAATGAAATAGTGAGCTTTGGTTGATCAATAATTTATTTAATCTGGATCACCATCAGCAGAAAGTTGGCCCCTATATCGCGCTAGAATCTAGATATAAAAAAGGTAAGAATTGTGATAAAGATCTGAGTACACACATTTCTTTCCAGTCACGGTTTAAAAATATAAATAGATCCCTCTTACATTTGAACAATGTAGATCTATTACTTATTCTCCTACTTATTATGTACTAATTCTAGATCTAGATCTATACAATAGTCATTAGATTTTAAGCACCTAAAGATTAAAATTCATTAAGTCTCTGTTTATTTTCACTTCCTCTCCTAAAAGACCAAAAGTAAAACTGAAACTGCGATTTATGAATAAAATCTAAAATACTTGCTGGGTAATCTCCCCCTCTACTCTCAAAACCGTAAGATTAAATACATGTCACCGATAGTAAAAGATGAAAGACTCCTAATTATATTCATAAGCACGCCGAAATATTGCAAAATATATTTTCCTATAATTATTTTGATACAAAATGTTAAAATTTAGTCTTCCCACGACGAGAAGCGTTACGGCACAACATTTTGAGACTATCATTGCTATTATCCGAGTTAACCCAGACTCGTTTTAATTTTTATATATTTTTAGTACTCGGATAATTATGTGAGGGCGTAGAATCGGTTTGTATTTATTTGGGTGTAGCAAAAAAAAAAAACAAAAAAAGGTACAAATTAGCTAGCGATGGAGAAAAAGAATAAAGCTTCTGTGGTTCAGTCACACCATTCCTCATAACAGCCTAGTCAAGACTTCTCTGCAGGGCACAACAGAAAGAGGCGTATTGGGCAAACAACCTGAAAGAATGGAGCAGACAGCACAACCCCACTGTATATGGAGTCAAAGCAGAAGCATAAACAGCCCTTTGGAAGTGTGCTACGGGCACATTCACTTTCTTTAATTTGATGTAACAGAAATAGGGTAGGTATTTTTCTCATGCGTGTCTAACTTTTTAGTTTGGATTAGAGATTATATACGGAAAATATCAATCGTGAACGCGTTTCAAGCTTGTTGTCATGGAAAGGGAAAGATTGTTTTGTCTTGAAAGTGCACTTTTTTGGATGATTTTTATATCGTATGTGTGCTTCTGCTAAACTTCATTTCTTGTGGCATATCTCTGACAACATTGACAGATAAGAAACCATCTTGGCATTCGCTGTCATTCAATGTGTCAACCATATCTCCCATCCGTCTACACAATCAAGGGAATGAACTGAACTGAACTTAAAACAACAATATTAATTGAAATTTACGACTCGGCAAGAAATCACATTATATAGACTAAACCCTCTGAGCAAAGGAGGGCAAAACTTTTCCTAGTTAAACGGCTCACTTGAAAATATACATGGTGATACTATAAATCTTAATTTATAGGCCCCTATTTTAAATAATATGGCATAAAATGCACCTATGGGGTAGTTACAAGAACTTATTGAACACTGAAAGTTAAAAACTGAAGACTTAGAACTTAATTAAAACGTCGTCCTCAATTGACTAAACAAACGAAAGAGAAAATCTGATGTATAACCACTTGCTCGAATTCTAAGAACAAGAATTCTGTGTTCCTTGTCATGTAAAACACATACACACACACACACACTATAGGGTCTATGCACTAGTCTCTGAGTATACCGCTACCAACACACGTCTGGACGCGCGTGCGATTTTCACTGACAGTTGTTTCTTTTCTAGGTCACCCAAGTTTTAAGCATAATTATACAACAATGATAATATGCAAGCAAATTTCATATACTAAAGTGATACGGGCCCCTTCCTGAGCTAGAGAAAACGGTAGCCTTCATTGCGCAGGCTGGGATCAGAATTTGAAGAGAGTGTTGGAGAACGAGAAGAAGAAGAAGAAGAAAGTGTTTCACCTTGAACCACTTATTAATCGATGTTGATACATACTCACTTTTGCGATACATGAAAGGAGTCAGAGTCAGACCGATGCCCATCCTTGGCATCCTGCTTGGCCCCAACATCCGATTCATACAATATGTCGGCCAAAGAGCCGATGTAGACAATGGTTGTCTTCCATCAGTTATTAAAAAAAAGTAAAAACCAACATCATTGAGTTTATGAAAGATATAAATCTATATTTAAATCTGTTAAATTACTGTCGCGATTGTAAGAACTGTGTGCAAAACCTAGTAATCTAGATCTAGATTCTTAGTTTCGAGAACTGAAAGCCTCAAATGCAAAAAATTGCTAAAGGTATGATAATCTTCTGTAATGATGTCTCGGTCATTGACCCCCGTAATTATCATCGACAGAAAGCATAAATAAATCGTAGTAAAGATCAAGATCGACATATAAAACATAGAGCTATTGTCCTATATAAATATCTCTAGACGTTTGGCACTCTAAACAGAAGAGGTAAGCCCTATGAATAATCATTATAATGGGTGAGTATAGCCTACTGTCACTGGTGGACCACAGTCAGGGACCTAGTCTATTCATGATTAGTTGGGTGTGCCTTGAATGCCTGCATCCTTTGTAATACACAATACACTAGATATCTAAATATAGGCCTACTAGATCTAATCGACATAGATCTAGATCTAGATCTAACTCTACACACTTGAAAATATATTACATTTCTATCGAAATTATGAATAGATCTGTGCAAGGCAATAATTTTATTTCATTTTCACATAATCTTTCTCAGGACCTATGAAATGTGGGTGCTCCTGACCCGCTTCAGCCTCATGTCTGTTTACATGGCTGTCATATTTTTGATAAAGAGCGAAAGGTGGTTGGGCAAAATATTAACCAATCCATCTATAGTCTAGTTTGGAGGATTCTCAGCCTCCCTTTCATATTATGACGGTTATATCACTGATAGCCTGGATTTCTAAGAAAAGAGAAGGCTGAGGAAGGAGCAAGATGTCCTCCCATAGAGTATTGGGTAACCTGGCAGTGTTTAGTCCCGGTGTATAAAGACGGTTGGACCATTGAACTAGGGGAAGATGGTGATGAAAGCCATGCTTTGACTGATTCACATAGAAGTGTTAAATGTTGTCCCATGAGACAGAAAGACAAACACACACACTGATGTGAAACTGGCCCTGGCCACATTGCATGTTGAATTCAAGCCTGTTTTATCCGTGGACTGTGAGCTTGTAATTGCCATTGGCTCACTCTTACACTGTACTGAGTTTTTTTGGTACATTAGTAGGCACTTTCTCGATGGAAAAAAAATTAACTTTCAGGGCCCAATCTTCTTTCAGTGGAATAGAATTTGAAAAAGTTTACTTAGGGTATAAAAAAGACAAGACAAGCAATTTTTTTTCTTTAGAGCTAACTGAAAAATAACTCTCAGCTTGATAGAGTTTATAACTACTATGAATGTCCATGTGTAAGGCCAATCATTGCAAGACAAACTAAAATGCATCAATTTAATCAAATTTAAGAAACTTTTACTAGTTTTAGAAACTTGTAATTACTGTAATAGTAGAGATCAGATCGATATAATATAGATATATATATATTTATATGATCAGACCTGTCTTCATCACATTCACTATCCACAATGTAATCTTTCCCCCTCAGATTGTTGACAGTGCTTTTGTAATGAACAACCCTGGGAACAATGGAGGTGTGGGTGCGGCCAGGCCTCAAAACAACAACAACAATGGGCGCGGAGGGGAGAACAATCCCTTTTTCCACTTCCAGAATCGCCTTTTCCATGCTCTCTTCTACAGAATTGCCATAACTTATGCAAGAGCATTCCCAAGGCCTGCTAGAAGAGTTTTGGAGTTTGCCTTGCTGTTTAAGGTGAGTGCAATGCTGCTTGTGTAAAACTGTGCTGCTTGTGTAAAACTGTCATCACTACAAACCAGAGCTTTCTGCACATCTCTGTTCTTGGAGATATTTTCCCAGCTGATATAAAATTTCTAATGTGTTCAGTGAACAGCGATCAACCTGTGACCCACCCTTATCATACCAAATGCTGTATGGGCATTTTTCTCCCACTTAAGATAAAGGGAGTAGTGGTAGTACATTTGTACTACTAAAACTAATAAATACTAATAAATTATTCTTTTTTGAAATATCCTAAAACAATTCAAAATAAGGTGTGTCATGTTGCTAGCTCAGTGCTAAATATGGCATATAAAGCTGATACATTCTAATTGGTCTGCTATTCTGTGGTTTCAGGCTTTGTTTGTTCTGGGCATCCTTGTGTACATCCATGCGGTGTTTGCAAAGGCACCCATGAACTGCCTAGAACATGTCCAGGACTCGTGGCCCAGGGATGGCATTCTGCGTGTGGAGATTGTGAGGAACGTGCCAGAAAACTACTCGGTGATCAACTCTTACAAGAAAGAGTACTCAGACATCCAGCTCTTCTTTCAGTCCTCTCTGGCAGAAGAGCTTGGCTTTGAACAAAGTGCTGGTCCTGAGGAGAGAAGTGGCGATGGAGAGGGAGAGATAGAAGAAGAGGATGGAATCATAGACAGGAATCAAACATCTTCTAATGGAAACTCTTCTAGGAATGTTTCGGATTTCTTCTCTCTGTTTGTAAAGAAAAATGTTAGCAGCGAAGGACTTTCAGATGTTGAGGAAAACGAAAATTTAGGAGAGGGTTCTCATTTATATGAAAAGGATCAGGCGATTTTAGAGGCAGAAAAAGAAGGGGAAACAACAGAGAAGGACAAAATAGCGCAGGGCAATTCAGGTTTAGACCCAAGCAAGACTGATGCTGTTTATGAAGAGGAAAGCAATATATGGGACTCTATATTCAGGTTTGTTTGTAAATATTAATATATATATTATTCAAGACCCTGACATGATAAACTAAGGGTAGTGTTTTAGTTCTATGATTATATGCTCTTTTTTTTTTTCAAAGCTCTTTTACAAAATAATTTTATTTTTGGATTATTCAGATTACTGGGACAAAGAGTTAAAGAATTTATAATCTTGGACATCATAGAAATTTATGCTGGCTACAAACATTAGATAAATGTGCACATATATGTGTGTGTTTTATTGTCCTCAGTCTAAGTTTCTGGGGTCTGGAGGATGCAGAAAATGTTGAGACAGAGGGGGAACCAACAGAGTTTGAGGCTTCCAAGGCAGATGAAGTGGCTGGGGTGAGCTTCAAAAGGAACGAGTCTCTTAACTACAACTACACGCTGCCCGATGCTATCAACCTTGAGACGAGTCTGGCAGAGGGCCTCAGTGAGTTTGAGATGCTGGCGAGAGCAGGTGAGGAACAGCTCAACTTACTCTTCCTAGAATTCTCTTTCTCTGTTTATTCTTGTTGTGAAATGAAATTGGTCCTGTTGATAAACATATTGTCACTGATCTAACAGGGTGGTTTATCTTAGAGATATATGCCATTTGAACATCTCAATGAGTACCTATCTCACAATGAAGTAAATATTAAAATGCACCAAGTGGTTTTTAATTTCCAAAAGATAAACAGTAACATTTTTACTGTTCACAAAGGAATTTATCAATATTTATACTAAATTTACAGAAAATGATACCACTCAAGCGATTTGATATTTTTAGAAATAGGTAAAACTGATTAAACAGTGGACGTCTTTGTCATCCCTTTAATTTCTCTATTATATTTTCTGCTCCCTTCAGTGTGGCCAGAGGAGAAGTACATCGTGGAGTACTCCTTAGAGTATGGGCTGCTTAGACTGTTGCCAAAGACACGCAAGAAGCTCAACATCACCGTGATGCTAGTCACCCTGGGTGAGTGCTAAAGTTTCTCTCAGTGTGCATACTGAATTTTCTCAAGACTTATTTTCAGTCTGTATGTATGAAAAAATATTTATTCGGAATAAGCAATGTTGGGACAGGCTCCAGGTACAAACAGCATTGAGAGTAAAAAAAAGTTTGATAGTATCATTGACAAACCACAGGTCACTACCAACGCTTTGCATTGAACACTTTCATTGGCATTCATTTAATCTCTAGATAATTAGTTGCGCATTACATGTTATATGAAAATGCTGTTGTTGTTGTTGCTATTATCATTATTTTTATTCTTCTTCGTCTTATTAATTTTGTGATAAAACCAGACCCTGAGAAAGACACCTGTTTTGGCGATGGCTTCAGCCGTTTCCTCCTGGATGAGTTTCTTGGTTATGATGACATCCTTATGTCCAGCATCAAGAAACTTGCAGAGAAGGAAAACAACAAAGGTCAGCGGGGAAACCATTTTAAAGTGCTTTCATGTAGGAGAAACAGACTAGAATGTCTTTTTGGGTCATATTGTGTTTGCTTAGAATTCAACCTGTAATATTTATTTTGTAGGTATCTTATTTTCCACTTATTTTCAAATTTACATCTGCAGACCTTTCTGTCTTCAAAAGGAATTTCCCATTTTTAAAATGTTTTACTTATTTTAAAAATGTTTTACTTATTTTTAATATGATGGAATATTTTGATCTTTCTTGTACAGCTTTGAGTGAAAGGTCGAAAATACTTTGTTTTTTTCATAAAAACATATAAAGTTATAGCATAACCATTGCTTGTATACTTTACTAGAAGATTATTACAAGCATCTTGACAAGGTACACCATCTTATGTATTATATAGGCTATATATGTCTGAATTAGGCCTAGATGTTTGATTAGTGCAAAAGATTAGCTATATAGATTTTAGAAAATGTATATTATATATCTTGTACGCATTAAATAAAATTGATTGATCAATAATTATTCATCTATATTTTTGGTAGGGCCTATATAAGTTTTCATTTTTAACCAAAGCATTCATATTGAAAGGAAACAACCTTTAATTTATGAGTTCTAGTATGAAGTGATCTTAAAAATTTTAGTACTGAAACTGCTCATTAAATATGTGATATATTTTTTAAAACAAAGTAGCTTTTCAAAAATCTCTAAAAATTCCTACCTATAAATTTTGACAGTCGGAATAAGCAGATTTATGGTTAAATGAAAAGGGATTATTATTATTATTCGAAAATTCTATTTGTTTCTTTTCCTGTAGGTTATCTACGCAACGTAGTCACCGGGGAACATTTCCGCTTCATCAGCATGTGGATGGCGCGAAGCTCATATCTGGCAGCGGCGTTCATCATGCTCATCTTTGTGAGTATGGCCATGAGACAGGGACTTACAACCAGAGCCACACTGACGCTGGTGGCTGGGGTAGGGCTGTGGCTTCCAAACCCTCTAGTATTTTTTCAGCCTCGTTTTGACCAGGCAAGTAAATACAAGACGGTTTCATAAAGAACCCCCAGTCCACCACCTCAGCCACCAGCGTCAGTGTGGTTCTGGCCTTAGGGGTAGAACAATTTGGCTTCTATTGGGGAGGTCCCACGGTTCAAACGCCACACTCAGGAAAAAAATACTGCTCAGATTTAGTCCTGTACTAGTTGGATCGGTGTCATTGTCAGTATAATCTGAATGTTTGAGGTAGAAGTCCTGGTATCCCTCGCTTTGTCCTTGTGTGGTACAACACAAAATTGTCAAATGTTAGTCTAGTTGGTAATGGGAGACCAACCAACCAACCAGCCAACAAGTTATTATTGTAAAAAAAATTACGACCCTCTGTCAATTGCTCAATATTTTGCAATACAAGATCTGGATTTTTAGCAATGGTGAGCAGTTTTATCAGATTTATCAGAGAGGAACAAATGAAAGAGGAGTTTTGGGGATACCAGACTTATTCTGAGTTCAATCTCTGGTGAAAATCAGGTCTGAGAAATTATTGTTTTAGAGGTAAGGATGGAAGCACATGGGAGGTGGAAAAAAAATAACTTTATACCCCTGTTAACATTGTAAATCATTATGTTACACTTGTAAGTTAAATTATACTTATGAATCTTACTAGGGTCTCTTTTGAATATAAAAAACTATCAAGAACTCAATGGGGAAATATTTCAGCTGTGAAAAACTTCTTTGGGTGTTTTCATCATTTCAACATTTTTTGTGTGTGTAAATTGTATTGGAAAAAAATATAACTTTTAACCAATGAAAATGTAATCCGTCCACCCTGTTCAATGTTCATTTCTTCCTTTGTTTTTGCAGACAGTATCTGTATCCACACTGCTGAGATACTCACACCACCAGATCTTCGTGTTCATCAGTAAGTAGTGCATGGGTCCCCCACCACCACAAGACATGACACAACAGCACTGCTTGCCTGGTTAACCTGTCACTATAACTTTTGGAAATGTTTGTTCAAAATAATATTTTAACCCTTACACTGGTATAGGATCTGTGTTATCTCACATCATGTCCTGGGGGCTCAGGCTTTACAGGTATTATGATGGTTAATGTCTGGAATTAAAATTTGGTCACACTGACTCAGATGAATTCAACTTGGGTAAGCCTCAAACTGCCACATCCTTGCCATAATGTCAAGTTCCTAGAATTCTAGATCCAATTTTCAAGGAAAGGTGTGTGAAAAATAAGAAAAAGTATGTAGTGATGTCACACAGGGAGTAAAGTTGCAGATAAGTCTCAGCCTCAACATAGAAGTTACACACACCAAGAGAATATATTATGAGAACAAAACTCGAATTGGGTGGATTAAATAGTCACACAAATCTTTGTAATCTTAATTTGACTGAGTCATAGTGATTTTGTCAACAATGCTCATGAAATGACACTATTTTCAGGGTGTTCCAGAGTTCATATCTTTTGAACCTATGAAGATAGAATAACAATTTTTGCAGATATAAAAAATTAAGCTTTTTTGATCTTTCAATAAAAATCTTAATTCACTGCATACATGTACATGATGTGACTCCATTAAGTTAACACTTCTGGTAATATTTTCTGCAGCATGGCGAGCAACTAGGCTCATTTTGTGAGCATGTCCGATAGATAGATTTTCTGTTTGAAGTGACAGAACCTAACTATAGTACAAGATGTACCTGTGATCAGAACAAACCAGTGAACAAATCTACCTGCTTGCTCTGAGCGCAATGTTTTCCTGTTGCACTTCTCTCTCTCTTCTCCAGTGGACTTGCTGCAGATGTTTGACATGAACATTGCCATAGCGTTCCCAGCTGCTCCGCTCCTAACAGTGATCCTAGCTCTTGTTGGTGAGTCCACGCGTCTAATAGATGACGACAACAACAAAATGTTTGCCTTTTTCAAATAATCGTCATTAATAGCATTGCACTGTCAACAGTGATGCTAGCTCTCGTCGGTAAGTCAGGTCATATAACAGGTGAAAATTTGGTTTGTAATTTCTGCCATACAGAACAACGACAACAAAAATGTTTGCCTTTTCCAAATAATCATCATTTATAGCATTGCATGCTGTTTTACACATTGATTTACATTGAGTCTTGGGTTGAGAGTTTGAATACTCAAACATAGTAACAAATGATGCACTCAACCATAACCAACTTTGCTATTTTAGTAATGGTACTGGGATAGCAGAATATTCCAATTTTCCATCAGCATATAAGTAACTTTGTTAGATCAAAGTCTGTTTCATGCCAAAGGTAAAGTATTAAATTGCTCCCTTTTGTTTTAAATTATTTCAGAAAAACAATGTGAGAGTTCGTTTTTACAAACTCAGGTGCAAATAATTATCTTTTTGCTTCATCATAAGTACCAACAAAAAACAAAATAAAAAGAAATGTCATTCAGCTATCTCAGTGAGGATATACTGAAGTTGCGGCTTTGTCTTAGTCTGTATCTAATGTGAAAATTGAATGTTCAAAGTGCCCTTAGTTAGTTTTCAAAACAAAAAAAAAAATCATATTGGATGTGTAAAGATAAGGTAAAATAACTTTTTTTGCTGGATTTGCTACCAAAATTTTGTGATGCTTATCTTTCTATGAGCCTTGTTTTATTTTCCACTATTGCAGGCATGGAAGCGATTATGTCTGAGTTTTTCAACGACACGACCACTGCTTTCTACATCATCCTGATTGTGTGGATTGCAGACCAGTATGACGCTATCTGTTGCCACACAAACATCAGCAAGCGCATCTGGCTGAGGTACGTAGCAACTGCCTGTTGACAGCTAATAATAGTAACAGTAATGATAATAATAATAATAATAATAATATTAATAATAATAATAATAATAACAAAAATAATAAGACTAAGAATAAGAATAAGAATGATAATAATAGTAAATTCTTTTAAATGTGTACATTAATTAATATTATTTTCAATGTTTATAGTTGGTTCATTAGTATTTTGAGTACTTTAATACCATGATAAATAGTATCCAGTGACAGGCTGAGACAGGTATCCCCGCCCTGTCTCGTGTGTGGCAGCACATACAATTGTCAGACATCCGTCTTAGGGCCCGTCCACAATATAGCCTATATAGTGCTGCTGTTGGACGTTAAACCAACCCAACCAACCAACATATTATCCAACAGACAAGAAGATAACAGATTAGTTTGAGTGGAACTTGTGAATATAAATAAAAAAAAAAAAATAGTACTAGTAGTTTAGGTCTATAATGAGTAAAGGTATTGAATAGAACAAATTTTGAGACATTGCTTGGTGTGACTAGAGCCAACAAAAACTCTATTGGTTATTTTTTTTTTAGTAAATGTTTTTTTAAAATTTAATTTCCCAAATCAATCACCCTCCCACCCTGTATTAAATTCTGTGCCAGCACTGTGAATGAACATTTTTATATCATCTTTCTCAGATTTTTCTATCTGTACCACTTTGCGTTCTACGCGTACCACTACCGCTTCAATGGTCAGTACAGCCCTCTAGCGCTCTTCACTTCGTGGCTCTTCATTCAGGTAACTCAACCAACTCCCATTTCATTTCCTTGTGTCATGTTGTATTAAAAAAAAATAACATTGTTTACCTTACAAATTAGCATTTGTTATTATTTCATGTACAGAGTATATGCCGTGGATGGATTAGCATTTTGATACTAGCATATCTGTGCGTTTGTTAGATGTTAAGTTAAATGCGCCTTTCTGTTTTTAATCAACTTATGAAAACAATATAAGAGTTGTAGAAATAATGTAGGAATAAATCTTTTTTTTTTTGTGAACTACTTAAAGAGAATTTAATCCTTCTACTTCAGTGATGATAGTAGCTGTATGATGTTCAGAAAGCTAATATTTTTCAAATGAAAAGCTCTGTTGTGGAGTGAGGGGAGTGTTCAGAGTTTAGAATTATACTTTTCAAATTTTGAGCTTTTCGGTAATTAATTGTCAGTTTAAAAGCATCAAATTCGCTTTCATGGGATTGGGAATAAAAACATTAAAAAATGAAAAAGGTCAATATTGAGCAGTTTTCTCTGATTAAAGGCTTCAAGCTCAAAACTTTTACAGGCTAATTGTGCATGAAAAGCCAAGAGCGCTTTACAGGTATATATTTTAAGAAAATTTGGTAAGTTATATCGAAAACCTCTGACATAATGAGAATTGAAAATATGTTAATCTCCCGTTGTGTCCCCCAGCACTCGATGATTTACTTCTTCCACCACTATGAGCTGCCGGCCATTCTCCAGCAGGTGCGCATTCAGGAGCTCCTGGCCAATCCCGATCTCGCAGGGCCTGGGGGGGATGACGAGGAGGGCGGTAACAATGGCAGGCCAGATCCTGACCAGCCCGGGGAGAGAGGGAATGATGATGGCAATGGGCCTGGTGCTGCCCGCACTGACTCGGATTCTAGCGCCACTGCCGCTACTGGGATGCCCTCTGGTGGCAGTGTTGGAGAATCTGTGCCTGGTGCGGAGGCTGGCCCAGGTAACCTGAATGGCAGCAACACAGGAGGCGTGGAGGGCGTGAGGTTTAGACACCCGGTGGGGATTCGAGGCGCCGGCCGAGGGGCTGGGCTGACGGGGCTGACGGATTTGTTCAGCGTCCTGCGCCGGGTCAGGCAACTGCAGCAGCACCGGGGCGCGGCTACAGGAGCAAGGGGGGCCACTCTCGTGGGCAACGGAGGGGCACCTGTCGTCATGGAGACGGGCCGGCAGCAGTATGAGATTGAGCGCGTGACGGTGTACACAGAGAGCAACATCTACAGGCTGTTCAGGAGACTGCGGCGACGTAGGGATGGCATAGAGGGTCTGGGAGCGGAGGTCTCGCAGACTCCTGGGGCGTCCTCTGTGGTGCAGCCATCACCAACCAGTCCCGGCCCTGCCAGGGCTTCTGCTCAACCAGGGGTGCCTGTTGGCGATTCAAGCCCCTCTGAAAACACAGGCACAGGCAATGGGGGCCCAAAGCTAGCTCCAAACCTGGCATTTGCACAGGCTGAGCCAAACTTGCTGCAGCCAGAAACTTGTACTCGTGCAGGGAAGTCCACTCCGGCTGACTTGTCTTCTGGTTCACTCTTAGAGGCTGCTGCCCAATCTTCTGAGAACCAAAGTTTGATGGAGGGTTATAATCCTGTAGAGCTCAAAGGGCCCATCACTAGCAGCACAGACATGAAGCCTGAGTCTGTGGATGGAGTGAGCACAGAGACATCCCTTCAGACGTTGCTGGCACATAGGCCCCCAGCTTGTGACAGTGAAAACCTCAGTAATGTTGAAGGAGAAGCAGGATTGGAGGGCAAACAAAGAGCTCTCACTAAAACACTTAGCGTGGATAGTAGCAATAACTGCGGGCCGCAAGTTTTGTGTCACCAGCTAGGTGATGAGGTAAACCTCTATAATTCTCTTGCCTCAACGAGTCCCCAGCATGGGCAGGAGGGGAGTGTTGAGGGAACCTCACAGACTTTGCAGAGGATAGCTGGAGGAACATCGCCACCCTCCAAACTTGGCTGCATCAGTGCACTCATTCCCTCTGTGCCTTCCACAGTCCCGCTCTCTGCTCACCACGGAGGGAAGTCTGTGGGTGCCGCTGGAGATATTCTGAGGGGCTCGGCACCCCTAGAGGAAAGCGAAATCGCAAAGACAATGAGTTTGGTCGGAGCGGTGATGACAGGGAACGGATATGACTGCAGTGAAGGTACAGCTGTGTAGCATCTGTTCAATTGGAGGAAATATGTGTGTTTGTGATCTATGCCTGTATCCAGAAGTGCAAACGCTTGGCTGCAAGTTTTGTGTGTGAACATAAGAGAAATGGATGGTGCTGAGCTGAAAGGTTTTGGGAGGTGTGCTGGCTTTTTTGTAAGATGTTTGTGTACTGTTATGCAGTGAGGAGAGCCCTCTCAGAGGCTATGTGGAGATTCTCTCAAAAAGTTTCCCAATGTTTGTTTATCACCTTTTGTATTTCTCTGCACCTAAATTATCTATAGAGCAATTAAAGGAGTTGAATTTGATTTTTCACAGGAAATTTAGAGTTTCAAAAATTAAGTCTTTCTGTATTTGTGCCGGAGTGATTAGAATGATTCGTAAACATGCTGTGATCAAAATTAAGGCTAGTGTTTGTTTCTTGTTTTTGGATTGATCTAAAATTGTAATAACATTCTTATTTGCATGGTGCCATCTTTAAAACAACAATTATTATCAGCTTTGCATTTACCTTTTGGTTACCTGTTAATTTTCATTAGTTGTGGTACTTAAATTTAATTGATTTGGTTTTTTGGTTTGCAAAATATAAGAGAGCACATTTAGTAAAGAAACAAATTGCAACAACTTAAACAAATTGCAACAACTTAAGATATTTATCCTTGTCAAAAGCAAACTCCCCTTTTGTACATAAATCTTTACTTTCTCAGTTTGCTATTAAAATAAAATGAAAAAAAGGTCCCCTTGGGTAGCATTTCACTTCAGTTTCAGAGCAGTAAAGATTGACCTGGTTCAATGAAACACGTATGAAGTCAACTAATTTCAATGAAATAGCAAGGCTTTTGCCTGTTTGGTTTTAGAGCGTGGGTCACACCTCCTGATTTAACTTGTGTTCTGGTTTATGAGGAGATGGGTATAGCTGGTAGCAGAGAACTTAAATAGTTAAAGTGGGCAAAACTGTTCAACCCTCTGACAGTGAGAGATGACTTGGTGTGGTGGAAATTTTATTGTGAAATATTCAATCAGGCTGCTCCAATAGCTGCATGTGTAAATAGTCATGAAAGTTGTAGAGCACACTATGAATCCCAATGGCAATGATATTTATTGAATTTTTTTCCAAATATTTATAATATAGACAAAAGATTGAAAGAAGCTCTATATTCATTTGGCAGAATGTATAGTTTGAAAATGAACATACCCTGTAAACATGGCGAGACCAGTTAAAGAATTTAACAGATTCCCACCTCTCAGTGAAATTTGATGCTCACATTCCATTAGTGAATAATACAATATTATTAGAGTTTTGCTTGTCTCTTGAACAAGTATTATAAACTATGGCTTTTTTCCTTACATCATGAAGAACTTCTTTCAGAGTGGGCAGGTTTTAATCCTCTTCTCCCTGTTTTGGAACCATGCTTTATAAACCCATCATTTATATCATAGATACCATTATGTGAATGTAGTTTTGAACCATCCTTCTTTCAAAAAAAAATCTAAAACAATGATATTAAAAAGAAAAAAACAACTAAACAACATGAACTTTGCTTGGGTCTATGAAAGTAAAAATCAGTCTTTTTGATGACTTGTGGGGGTCACAGCTTTGCGAGGTTTCAACCTCTTGTCGGTTCATTGTGATTGTAGTCATCGATGTGGACCTGACTGAATCACTATGACTTAAGTTTGTATAAATCTGAAATATGCCTAGCGCAAAGAAATAATATTCTTTGTTATTTATTATTATATAAATTATATTTGAATTCATGGAGGAGCAATGTTTAGCGATGACAACCGTCTCTTTCTTATTTTTTCTGCTTTCCTCAGAAAAAGAATTTGATTAGGTGCCATGTGTTTAAGGGGGATGTGGTAGCCCTGGGGTAGAACATCAGTTTCCTACTCAGGAGGTTCGTGGTTCAAACCCTGGCAATTTCACCCCCTACTGGTTGTTCGGTGTCGGTTTAATGTGACCGGCTGAGACAGGAGTCATGGTATCTCCGCCTAGTCTTGTGTGGCAGCACATATAATTGTCAGACGTCCGTCTTGGGGCCTGTCCACAATTTAGCATACATAGTGCTGACGTGGATGTTAAACTAAGTAAAAAACAGCAGCCATGCCTGTCAAAAATTTTCATTTTAATTTACGTTTTAAACAAATGAATTTTGAACTTTGAAATAAACTTTTCAGAGAAAAAGTTTGGAGAGAATCAAAGCCAGCCCAGAAGTATTAAAACAAGCGTCAGTGTGTCCACTGTTCACTGTTCTTGATATTACTTTTGTAAGCAGTATTGAGGATGTAAGAACACTTCTGTCTGAGTGGGAACAATGATTTAGATCCAGCGCACAAATTGTAGACTGAATGATTCATTTGGAGGGACGATGCCAATGCCTTGCATCAAACAAAATAATTTCTTACCGTTTAATGATGTCTAAAGCTTGAACATTTTTTTCACTTGCTAGAAGTAAAAACTGGCCAAGGTTTTTCTTTTAGTGAAGTGTATTGGGTATTGGCATTGTAATTAATTTTTAAAAAGAATGTAAAGCAAACAGTCATAAGGTTGAGACATATTTCCAAAAAAAACAACCAATGTTATAATTGTTTAGAAGGAAAATAGAAACGTGGCTCTGCAAGTTTTTTCGCTTTTGTTCTATTTTGCTTTTAATTTATTTGTAGTCTTTTCATTTTACAATTTCAGCTTGATGTCGTATTAGCAACATAACCCTTTTATTTCTTTAAAAAGACGCTTTATTTTTTTATTTCTTCTGACTTTGCCTAAAAGTATGAAAGTCTGTATGTTAAGAGAAACCCTAACTTCACCTTTTTTTCTTTTTACTTCTTCAAAAATTACTTTGTCATCGTCTCCTATGTTATCATTTGTCTGTGATATTGCATAAGACCCTAGCTCAGTCTCTTGATATGACATTTTCCAGTGTGCTTATTTATTTACTTTAGGATAAATGTTATAATACTTGTTAGCTAATGTGAGAACTGAACCTTATTTCACACAGATGTATAAAAGTCAACTTCAAGTCTGAGATGAAGAAAGAAAAACAAGGCTATTATTGTTTGACATTGTCTCTTTTTCTGCTGAGCCCTTTGAGTGTATTGCGTGTACTATGTACTATAATCAGATGTGCTCTAGACGCTCAGAATCGGTGTAAAAGTTGTGATAGTCAAGGGAATACTTACTATCACTCCTCTTGTGCTTTGTACTGCTCAACTTCAGAAACCTGAATCATTCTACACTCCACTTGGGCCACTGTGGCTAAGACCATACTATAGCGTGCTATACAGATAAAGTCTGAGGCTACTAGCCCCTCTGGGTTGGCTGTTACTCTCAATGCAAGAAATACACCTGGACACACAAGTCCATCCAACATTAGATATTCCCATTCCAAGGGCTTTGTTGCGCCATCTATTTGAATGATATATGTACGTATCTGTATGTAACTAAATAGGCATTTTATTATTATTATTATTCAAGTAATGGTGAAAATCTATTTATATCTCTGTCTATGTGTTCCATGGATTGTGATTCTACAGCTTAATTACATCAACACTGTACAATATAAAACTGCTATTATTTAGTTTAATTCATTGTGCCTATTTCCAGAGACTTGTATATGTCTGATGTAAGGGTGTGTTGTGAGACAAATGCATTGAGAAAACTTAGAAATTCTGAGTTTTTTTTTACTCATGTGTGATAAATTACATGGGTGATCTTTAAATTTAAAGTACCTGTGATTTTATGGCTTGTCCCATCAAATGAATATACTTCGTTTTTAAGTTTAATGCTTCTTTCTTTCTTTCAAGAGTTGTGTCAGAATTTTGTTTAAATTATGTGTTTTAGCCATGTGTACTTGTGGGTGTCAATAGTCTAGAGAGGTGATGAGTAAGAAGTCTCACCCAACATGTGATGTGTTTGATGGAAATATTGGGCTTTCATGCGTTTGGTTTTTTTAGTGCATTTCATTTTTGTTTTGTTTATGTGATGTTTTAAAAGCCTCGATCAATACATAGTTTTGGTGCAGAAAGTGATTAGTTAGAATATTTAGCAGCGATTGTTACAAATATATTTAAATGTATCTCTTTTGTAATGCATATTACGCAATTTTCTTTTTTTGTTTTTGTTTTTGGTCAATTTTTAATTCAAAAGAGGACGACACTGTTAAAGAACATAAAAGTGAAGGAAAATAATAGCAGAGCAGATAAATTTTTTTTTAGATTAATCATCACAATGATTTAAGATCCCACGCGTACGATTTACTATGGACTCAGACCTTTTTTTTAACAGAGTGTATCGATGTCGAAGTTTTAAAGTCATAATTTCTTGGATGTGCAATATGCATTACAACAGATAACATAACCATATAAATCGATACAGACTCTGGTAATCTGCTATTCTCTCTTTACACATCCTTGTCATTAAGAGAGATATTTAAGCTGTTTCCTTAGTGACTTGTCTGAAACAATATTAGCTAGGCTTACTGTATCATAGACTAGGTTTGCTAGTCTGATCATTCCCCATTGAAAAATACAATGATAACAACAGCACAGCCTTTTGTGACTACAAGTGTCATTGACTCTTCACCCCATAGCCATGAAATAGAATTTCAACTTACTGGACTTAGGCCGTGACCCATCCCAGTTCTACGCCTGTGAGACTTCATCAGCTCTCACGATTAATGATGTGACCTCTGTTTAATGCTGTCTCTCATGTTCTAGTTCTGTGATTTTACTCATTTGTCTATAGAATTAAATAGCACTTTGCAGGTCTGTTTATTATTAAATGTATTGTGTCCATCTTTATTTTACAGGGTTGTCTATCTATTGCGAATCCTTGCACTACGCCCAACCCTCCTCTTGCCTCATCCTGAATCTGGGATCAGGCAAAGGTGGAGTTTAGTATTTTTACAGTGAAATGTAAATACATGTAAAAATGTTGTTTTTATGCCAAGGGGACTGCATTACTCGGAAAGCTGTTCAATAATTTTGTAATTTTATTCCGCGTGCAAATTAATTTGTTTTGTGAAAGTTGGTAAAAAAAACTCAACCAAAAACTGTGAAAAACTGAATGGTTCGAAGATTCTGAATGTGCACATTTCTTGTGTTTTATTGTTTTTCGCTTCATTGCTTGACCCAAAGGGCTTGGAGTCTAAGAATTCTGGAGTGATGGTGGATGTGTGAGTAAGTAAAATAAATATTCAGGGTCAACAGAGAATTGTGATTGTTAATTACAATAATTACATTGACTGTTTTCTCAATAAAAAAAAAAGCAATATGACAAACTTCTATCATCATTTCTTGGTTCAGTTACTCAATTACTGTTATCGTGGGGTAATGCATTGTGGTTACACCTCTTGAATGGGAGAGTGAGTAGAAAAAACAGATCGAGTTTTGTCCCCAAACTAACAAGATTCAAATAAAATAACATACTAATAAGTATAATATTTAAACATCATCATCATCAACAATAACGTTAAAAAAATTATTAAAAATAATGATGATGATGATGATGATGATGATGATGATGATGATGATGATAGTAATACATATACTGAAACGAAACATTTTACAAGTTTTCGTCAGAGCTGCAGCAGCTTTATTGTCAGTTCCCAACATCACAATAAATACAAGTAATATTATAATTGTAATAATAATAATGGTCATATAGTTATGTGTGTGTACATTGCTGGTATAAAACACATTCTGCCTCTTATGTTAAGACTGTTGCTCGTACATACTACAGAGTGTAGTTCATGTATACTGTTATGTATGTTACTTGTATAATGGTTGTTATGTGGCATACTTCACACACCTAGAAGTACATGTATGATGTATATTGATAACATGAAAATAAGACACTTTAGGGAGCCATTGTTATGCAAAAGAACGAAAAACTGAAACAAACAAGATTGTTAGGCACACTGAATATTTCTGAAATGCAAATGAATTGAAGAAATAACAAACACGATCCTTATGAACACAAAAATACTTTTTAAATGACCAACACAATCCACAAAAACACAACATTAAATTTCACAAAAGAAAAAAAAATGTTCTATGTGGAGATATTCAAAGCTATTAAAACCCTGTTATTCAGGGTATGTGTTTTATACATTATTTTGCAGAGGCAATGCTCAGATACTATGTATTTATTGATTCCGCATCATACATGTAGGCAGAGCTATGCATGTACTAGGCCCACCATCACTGGTGATCTCTGACAGCCAGACCAGATTTGCACTTTGTGAAGCTTGTGGTTGGTTAGTTTTAGCATGCAGGTTCATCTTAAACATGTACAATGTACAGTGTGTTTATATATTGTATCATTGATCATGAACATTCCTGAAGGATTACTGTTATAAAACGTACAGTACATGCACAGCATGTATGGGTTCTGTGGTTGTTTTACGAGTAGAAGAAGGCACACTGACGGCGAGGTGACCTACAAGTTTTCGGCCTGGTTCTCTAACCATAGCTTAAATCCCTGGAGTGTACACATGGAGGAAAATCAACTAATTCTTAACAGGATCACATGTCTTCAGAATTATCACGACACGACCCACCCCTCCTTTTCCAAACACGCAAACCTTTTTTCCCCACAAGGCAGTACCAGTTAATTTAACTTTTAATGCATTTTACGGTAACCATCTCCTCTCTCCACCGGTTTATCTTCTCTGTATCCTTAGCCCGGTTTCTTCTACTATTAGTACACGTAGTGTAAATCGGTGCGGGTTTCATCCATTTATCATTTATCAAACTTTGAAAGTGATATGAAAATATAAAATATTTTTGAATCGACAAGCCGATAACAAACAACAATACACACGATTACGAAAAGCAATGTCAAGCGTTCACCATTGCATAATGGTAATTATAGCGTTTCAAAATAAATAAAAATATGAGGAACGTGTTATAACTTATAATACAGTGAGGGTAAAATGAACGCCTACCGTAGAGTTATTCAAAAACATAAAATAAATGGTTTGAGAGACAGAAATTAATCCCTTTCACTTTCTCCCTCTCTCTCTCTCTCTCTCTTGCCCCCTCTCTTTGTATGTCTTTCTCTCTTTTCTTTCTTTTCCCCATCTCCCTCTCTCTCTCTCTCTCTCTCTCTCTCTCTCTCTCTCTCTCTCTCTGTACCTGTCTTCCGATGCAGGAGTTCTGTGGTTCGAGCCCTGGCGATGTCGTCACCTACTGGTGTCCAGCTTAGATGGGAATCATATTATCCTAGTCCTGTCTCGCACATAAAATTGTCAGAGGTCAGTTGAGGCCCATCCACAATATAGCCAATATAGTGCTGACGTTAAACCAACTCAACTGCTACTATCTTCTATCTCTCTCTCTCTACCTCTCTCTCTTTCCCTCTCTATCTGTTCCGTGTCTTTCTTTCTCTCTCTCTCTTAATATTTACATAGACTATGGGAGAGACAAAAGGACATAAGGCGTAAAAAAGCAAGAAAGAGAGGGAGAACAGGGGAAGACAGGAGGAGAGAGAGTGAGTGTGAGCGAGAATGAGACAGATACAGCCAGCCAGACAGAAAGTGAAAGAAAGATATACACACATGCCATGTCCCACCCCAACAGACAATCACACAACCATTCCGATATGGTGAGAATATTCCAACATTATGAGACATTGGAGTATAATATATATATATATATATACACACATATACTCAGTCTATGCAAGGCTGCAAAGCACACATCTTTTAATACAAAAAAACAGTATCTATAAATCATATTAAAACATAAATTTGACGTATATACTCGTTGCCTTTTTCTGCTTCAAGAAGCGTGATAACAAACAAAAAGTAATTTGAAAAATCAGATTACATTATGTTTTACTTCTGATTCTGATTAAGTCTTATAAGTTGATTTTCCACTTGTATTGATTCTCATCCTTTAACTCAAGCCTTATCTCTCTTTTGAATTGATAATCATGTTGATATTCGGATGTATTGATCCTACTTTTAGCCACGCAGTTATGCAATGTATACAACATCATCTTTATGTTTTTAGCTTTGTACAAAGTTGATCCTGAAATTATTTGCAAATGTATTTTGAAATGCATGTACATGTGCATTGGATAAAAACAGAAAAAAAACAGCAAACAAACAAAACAAAACGTCAGAGGTAAGCAATTTATTATTTAGCCCAACACGCTCTCTTACAAAAGAGAAAGTATGCCTGTAAAAATTGTGTTGATGTCAAAACGCTAATGTAGATGTATAGAGAACAATCATCGATTTATTGAATTGAAATCGTAAAAGTAATTTACTGTACCTTTGCCAGTCACGCAAGTGAAATCTGTTTCCAAGACATATTATTTTGTGAAAGAAATGGGTCGACACAAATGCAAGAACCGGTTTTTCTCTTTTTATAGCTTTTTGAACACGCAGTTTTTGACCGATTGTCAATGGCCACACATAAAACCAACACACTATGAGGAAATATGCGGTCGCACCTCTGTGGTTTGTCCGAGGACCTGTCCAAATTACGTGGATTTGTCGGAATGTCACAAAACGTGGATTTGTTGGACGATCTGTCGCAACTACGTGGATATTGAGGACAATATGTCACAAAAAACGTGGATTTGTCGGACGATTTGTCGCAACTTCGTGGATTTGTCGCAAAACATGTCAGAAAAACGTAGATATGTCAAACGACCTGTCGCAACTACGTGGATTTGTCGGACGACCCGTCGCAACTACGTGGATTTGTCGGACGATCTGTCGGAAGATCGGTCAGAAAGCTTGTCACTGCCGCTGCCGAGTTTGTCTTTACTGTCCGACTTCTTGAAAAGAGAGCGTTTGAAGAACGACGGTTTCTTCTCCGTTTTGTCTCCACCGGAA
Organism: Elysia chlorotica; assembly: GCA_003991915.1. Lineage (NCBI taxonomy): Eukaryota > Metazoa > Mollusca > Gastropoda > Plakobranchidae > Elysia > Elysia chlorotica. Next base: position 309,456 of record RQTK01000072.1, on the reverse strand, counting down.
GAAGAGTTTGAGGGTGTCGGGGCGTCTGAAGCTTCGGGCATGAACTGGATGAGAAAGTTAAACACATTGGGCGCCGACCTGTCCTCGCTGCTCTCTCTCCGCGCGTACAGGGACAGCATGTAGTTCCCCTTCCGCGGCATGGTGACCGCAAACCTCACGAGCCCGTTGGCCTCCTTTGTCTGAGTGACATAGTCCCGGTTGTCTTCGTCCGGCTCGCGGAGAAACTGGTAAGACAGCACTGTCTTAGACGACGGTGTCTGGATGTCTATGTTTGTTTTGTTCTTGCCGACTCTGATCTTGGCGTCTCTGGGCGGGACCAGCTTCAGACCCAGCTCCTCAAACGCCGGGGTCGGCCCGAACCGCGACCGCTTGGACCCTTCCGTTACGGCCGGCGGTGGGATCTTTGGGATGTGGACCATGGACTCCACTTTGGTGCAGTTGATGAGGTACTTGCAGGCGTGCGACAGCGTGTGTGTGTCCGGGGCGCCCTTGGGCCGCGCGAAGATGTCCAGGCCGTACTGTCCTGGCTGGGGGAGCGACACGTACACAGTGAGGATGTTGCCCTCGCTGGTCAGGTTGATGAACGGGTCGAGCGTCTTGCTGTCCACGTGATTCATGCGCAGCTTGGCCACGAACTGGTACGGGTGCGGCGTGCGGAACTTGAGCTCCAGGTTATCATCCACAGTCAGCATCCCGACCCGCTCCATCTCAAACTCCGACGTTGAGGCGTTTGCGGAGATGACGGGGATGATGCCGAAGTGGCGCTGCGCCTTCTTTGGGCCCCACTCGCCCGCCGCGCAGTTCGGCAGCGGGTGCATCTTGCCGGACAGCGTCTCGCAGATGACCTTGAACTTGCATGCGCACTTGAGCTTGAAGGGCGCCACGTTGGCGTTGTTCTCCTCCACGCGTCCCGAGTCGTCGATCTTGTTGGCGAAGATCTCCATGAAGTATGTACCCGGCGTGGGTACGTGCACGCTGAAGGTCACCGTGTTGTCCACCATCGTCTGGAACACGAACCGCTCCAGCGGGGAGCCTCGGTAGCTCGTCTCCTTGGACTTGTCCTTGTCGGCGAAGCGCAGCTGGTAGAAGAAGACCAGGTCGTTTTCGTGCTCCTCGGGGACCCGGATGGTGATCTTGGCGCCTCCCTTGTCGTCCGTGCGGATCACGGCCAGCTTGTGGCCCTCGAACCGCATCTGGTACTGGAAGAAGATGGACCTGCGGGAAGATGTACAGGCGGGATGTGTTACAAAAACTAGATATGGGCTATTGGTTTATCCACAAGGGAAGAAAACTAACAAATAGAAGTGAAACAAACATAAACACACGCTGTTGCGAAAAGTTGTATTGTAAATAAGCTATTGTTTTATCACTTAAATAACGGCAAGAAATGGAACAAAATATATAACAAAACATTACTATCAAACATAGCAAAATAATTATAGCTCTTAGTTTTGTTGTTTCAACATTTCCACCATAGAGTGAAAAGTTGAAAAATGAACACAATCCAAGTGAAAGTAATGAGCAGCTAACTTTCCCAACAATAACCACAACAAAAACAACAGCAACAACAGCAACAGCAACAACAACAACAACTACAACAACAACAACAACAACAACAAAGCATAATAACAATGTCGATATCCACAGCAAAACCCAGGAAATAAAAACAAGAATTAACAAAAGAAGGATACATTGATACATTAAGCAATGGTAAAAATCATTTTGGCCTGTATTTTGGGTACCTGACAAACGGAAGCGCCTCAAACTCCTCCAGCGTGATTGGCGATTCGAGCAGTTGCCACTTTGGATCGTGCGGCCAAAACTCCTGGATAAACTCGTCCGGATCGGTCATGAAGTAATGGTCGTCATACTGGTACCGTATGTGGTCCTTGGAGGAGTGCCGGTCCTCTTTGTCTTTGCTCAACACCAGGTGCCTGTAACAAACAAGAACATCCAAAATCAAAATAATATTTACGAGTAGGGAATAGATAACAGGTGGCTATGACACATTTGTAATCACTTGATTGTGCTGTGGTATAAACGATTATAGAGTAAAACAATTTGAACCACACCGTGCGTTCCTCTGGGAGAGATACTCCTTAAACCTGCACAGTTCAAATTTTAAACTTATTGTTTGTGTGTGTGTGTGAAGGTTCCACCCATTCGCTTTGTTTGTGTTTAAGCCAAACCACCTACACAATTGTCTGTTTTCACTCTTCCTACCATTTTCTCTCAATTATTCCTTTATGTGTCTTCCCACCATTTCTATCTGTCTATCGCTTCATCTCCTCGTATCTCCCTTACTGTAGGTACACATCTCTCAACCAATCCCCTTCTTTTCTCCCTCTCTTGTTCTTTCTGTAATCATCTAATCTAACTCCAGACCTGCATTATCTATCCCTCCCTCTCCCCTCTCCCCCCACTCCCACTCCCACACTCACCTGGCTCCCCAGTTACACTGAATGAGCCGCCAGTCGCCCCCAATGAGGATGGCGTTCCACATATTCTGAAAGAGCTTCCCTTCCCACACTCACGTGGCTCCCCAGTTACACTGAATGAGCCGCAAGTCGCCCCCAATGCGGATGGCGTTCCCCACGTATTCTGAAAGATCTTCCCCTCCCAAACTCACCTAGCTCCCCAGTTACACTGAATGAGCCGCCAGTCGCCCCCAATGAGGATGGCGTTCCACGTGTTCTGGAAGATCTTCCCCTCCCACACTCACCTGATGGCGTTCCACGTGTTCTGGAAGATCTCAGGCGTGATCTTCATGCCAGGCTCGTACCCGACGCTCTTGGAGTGACCTTTGATCTCCTCACAGTGGAGGCCGGCGTAGCTGCAAGGGATGAAGGATGAAAAAAATACCATGAAATGAGCTGTATTCATCCATGGGAGGATTTCAGATTGGTTTTGTTTTGGTCTGTTGATCTTGTAACATCCACCACAACCAACTAGACAAAAGATTAGCATTAAAGACAAAGTGGCCGTTCAAACTAAAAAGAAAGACTTTTGATCTCCGGTTTACAAGAAAACCTTGACCTTGACATTAAATTTTAAACAACCAATTTTGACAGTAAGTTATTCTTCCCATGTCTCTGAAATTTCCTTTTTTCATTTGCTAAAGTAACTATAAATTCCTGATTACAAGTTTCTACTCAGCTGAAATGATCATATACTGTGTTATGAGGACTGTCCTAAAAATTCAAAATGAGCAAATTTAGCCAAAATTTCGTTCTTTGAAATTTAGGCCACCTACCACCGAAGCTGCATAAAGAATAGCGTGGTGTGGTAAGGATTAGCGTTAAGGTTTACACCAAGTTTGTGAGCCGTACCTGCAGAGGCGCATGAAGAGGACGTGGTAGGTCTCCGTGCCGTACTTGATGCCCCGTAGGAGCCCCATGGGCGTGTCTGCCGCTCCGTACTTGATGCCCCGCAGGAGTCCCATGGGCGTGTCTGCCGCTAGGTCGTCAGCGAACTCCATGACGTTCAAATCCTTCACGCAGATCCACCGGTAGATGGCTCTGTAGCACAGACAGACATAGAGTTTTACTGATTAGAGTATAGATCGGACAGTGCGACTTTGGACATCACATCCCTCCAAGTAGGGACCTTCACATACAACTTGTCAGGCAGAGCGGCATATAGCCTGGAGGCGTGACAGTGGGTGATAGAGTTGGACTGATTAAAGAATAATTAGCTTACATAGCACAACTTCAAACATTGCAGCTGATGCCTTCGTAAGCCTATACCGATTCTCCAAAATTTTGCATAAAATCTATAAGACAGCGAATGTGACGCATCTATTTGGTGCATGTAGGACATTTAAACAATATTCTTGAGTGGGCTGCTTCGCCTATTAAAAAGTACTTTGTGAATTTCATTGTCTCCTAACTAAAATTTAAAAAAAAGAAAGAACAATGATAACCATAATTTCTACTCGTTTTAAACCTGCATGGACTCTACTTAAAAGGTTAACTATTTGCCCAAACGTTGGACTTCCCTTACCTGGCCTTCTCTATGTCCGAGACCAGATCCTCCGTGAGTTGTCGAACCAGATCTGTGTAGGTGAGCTGCTCGCTCTCCGCCACCTGAGCATCGCGAGAGGAAAAGATGAATTAATAATGCAAATTTACAATGCACGATCTATCTCAGGTGCAGGTTAACAGATTCTACGTATTGGAAGTGTATACATTGAAAATGTTTTGGAAAAGAGACTTAGAACAACCAGTGGAAACTATTACCTTTGAACTGCGTGTATGTTTTTATTCAACATTTATCTGCCATTAAAACCAAGATTATTATACAAATCGCTCATCCTTTTATGATGAGTCTAATCTAAAGCGGATTTGCCCCCCCCCCCCCCACACACACACACAATAAAGAATGACCAAATTCACAAAAATCATATGACCGCCAGCATAACCTCGAAATAGTTTTTTTCAAACAAATAACTTTAAACATTAATGTCAGCACATTCATACGCCCAAGCGTCCCAACAAAAGGATCATTCGCATAAAAATTATATCTAACAAAAAATGCCAATTACAAAACTGCTAGAACACAGAAGTGACATTATGTTAGTGAACTACAGCCCCCGCCTCTCAAAGTAAGGTTTCTAGACGTAACCAGTGAGACAGTGCGGATATAAAAAAAGAACACAGCCGTCAAAATGAAATATTACAGAAAGGTTTTGAGAGTATCAGAAAATGAGATGGTCCATAAAAATAAGAAGAGTTGTCCATGATGTCTTACACCATCTACATTAGCGTCAATCATAAAAAGCTGAAGTAGCTGAAGCAGCTAAAATATAGTAGCCGAATGAAACGCCATGAATCACTTGGAGTCAAAGGTGGAATGCAGACAACAAAAAACAACAACAACAATACAACAATAACAACCACACAACCACCAGCACAAAACAACAACACCGTACTCATCATCATCATCATCATCATCATCATCATCATCATCATCATCATCATCATCATCGTCATCATCATCAACAACATCATCATCATCAACAACAACAACACCAACAAAAGCGGGCAATATGTTGACAGATACAGCGCTGCCACAGGGAGGTTCAAGACACAACACCTTGCTTTAGGGCGAATGATAGAAGGAGAAGAACCAACGAGACCAACCTTGATGACTTGCTCATCTATAGATTCAAACACGGTCTCGTCCGGCACGAGCTCTTCCTTCCGGCAGGTCGGAGCTTCCGGTGAAGGTGGCGCCACCATAGCCGGAAGCGGAAGTAT
>RQTK01000072.1:301977-303794 GCA_003991915.1 Elysia chlorotica | reverse complement strand
GAGAGAAATAAAGAGAGAGGGAGAGAGAGAGAGAGAGAGAGAGAGAGAGAGAGAGAGAGAGAAAGGGAGAGATAGAGAGATAGTTAGATAGAGATAAGGAGAGAGACAGAGAGAGAAAAAGACAGGGAGACAGAGAGAGAGAGAGAGGGGGGAGGGAGAGATAGAGAAAGAGAGACAGAGACCGCAGCGCCCCCTACCAGAGCCATCTCCCTGGCGATCTCTGCCTTGAGCTCCTGCTGCTCCTTGGCCAGCATCTCGAGCATCACGTGACTCTGCTTCCGGACGAGCTCTGCCGTCTGCTGCTGCTCCTTCTGGCGCAGGCGCAGTGTCATCGTCTTCTTCTTGGACTCCTTCTTGGAGCGCATGGTCGCCGCCAGGTCTTTCTTCTCGTTCTCGAACTGGATGGTCATCATCTGAAGGGGTGACAGGAGTGGAAGGAGAATTGGAGAGGGGGCAGTGTGGTGATTAATTGGATTGTTAAGTCTAACATTAACAAATAGGGTACATTGCAGTTTTGCTCAAGATTAGCAATTTGACCACCATCTTAGTACATGATGATACCATTTACAGAGTGGGGGTTTTGTTTGCAAAGTTTCCTAAATTTGATTAGGAAGAGCTTCTAAGGTTTAAATAGTTTAAGAAAAATGAGGAATGCATTAAAAATAAAAAAAATATATATACAAAAGGAGAAGGCGAGAATACGAGAGAGAGGGAGAGAGAGAGAGAGAGAGAGAGAGAGAGAGAGAGAGAGAGAGAGAAAGAGAGAGAGAGAGAGAGAGAGAGAGAGAGAGAGAGAGAGAGAGAGAGAGAGGGAGAGAGAGACGGACACAGAGAGAGGGTACCTTGGAGAAGAGCTGAAGGTTCTGCCAAAACAATAGTCACAAGAGCGGATTTTTCACCTTAAAGGAGGATGTGAAAACTGAAGAGGGAGCTTTCACACACAGCAATATGGAATTAGAGATGCACAACGAAACTGCAATCAAGATCGCTCATATTGTGGTTATTATTATTAAAACGTAAAGACAGGTAACGCGGAAGACGTGAGAGTGCAGAATTAAAACTCCTGCACAAAAGAGGTCAGGGGCAGTAACCAAAACATTGCTATAAACGTGAACCCCGAGTTGGAAATGTCTTTAGCCTGGGGTCTAAGATTGCACCATCCTTGTACTTCCTGCACAAGGAGCATAAAACAAGTACACACAATATGAACCATTTGTCCCAGAGTTAGAGATGACCACCTTGTTTGACATTGTACAGTCTGACTTTGGACTTTAAGTTGAAGACATACACATTGCTCCACAATTGTACAGTCTGACTTTGGACTCAAGTTAGAGGGATACACATTGCCTGCCATTATACAGTCTGACTTTGGACTTAAGTTAGAGACATACACATTGTTGACACTGTACAGTCTGACATTGGACTTAAGTTGGAGACATACACATTGCTTGACATTGTACAGTCTGACTTTGGACTTTAAGTTGAAGACATACACATTGCTCCACATTCGTACAGTTTGACTTTGGACTTTAAGTTGGAGACATACACATTGCCTGACATTGTAGTTTTGTACAGTCTGACTTTGGACTTTAAGTTGGAGACATACACATTGCTCGACATTCGTACAGTCTGACTTTGGACTTAAGTTAAAGACATACACATCGCTCGCCATTATACAGTCTGACTTTGGACTTTAGTTGGAGACATACACATTGGTCGACACTGTACAGTCTGACTTTGGACTTAAGTTAGAGACATACACATCGCTCGACAGTGTTCAATTGAGTCAGTGTGTATACCTTTTTGTCTGAATCCTT
>RQTK01000072.1:284477-296977 GCA_003991915.1 Elysia chlorotica | reverse complement strand
TTCAGCCTGCAATGTGGACATTCCTTGGACTCCCCCCACAGACGGCGCGCTGTGAAAGTCCAGATAACCGCCCGCTGTATGATGTATAGGGCCAGGTCTACCCGTGATGTCATAGTAAACAACGCCGACCTGGTCTCACGGTCTCCTCTCCACCTGGTGTAGTAGATAGTGCTCTGATATCAGGGGTTCGAATGTCAGCTGGAGCACCCGTACCCCTATAGGATCCCTCGAGGAACCTACACGACCTAAAATATTTTAGAGAGTACATGTACTTTTCTTTAAGTTCCACTCAAGAAAACAGCATTGCGTTGTGTGGCCTTGAGGATCAGTCTTGGACTAGAGGTATAGACGGAATCGTTCGATAATAAGTTTTTTAAGCGAAATTATACTGACACCGACCAAACCAGTATAGGGCGAAATTCGACAAATAAATGTTGCCGGAATAAGAGCTCGAACGTGGTACCTTCCAATTGGAGGCCCAATTCTCTACCACTTACGCCAGCTCGCCCCCTGACAACTCAACCATCCCCTTCGCTGGCAGATGCCAACTTCTCCGCTATCTGTTAATATTTCTCTATGATGCAGTTATCTTCAGCAATCAACGCGGAGAGTGACAAATCAATGTTTATTTCATAAGCCTCCTATCCCCTCGATATATGAGGCACATATCTAGATCTATGGTAAAAACTATAACTATCACGTCTTCTTTCTATAGTTTAGTTAATATAATCTTTGCACTTACTGCCCCTAGTTAATAATTTAAGTCCCTGTTCCCCATTTTACGAAATGGCTATTTCCTAGCTGAGATTCTATTATTATACTATACTAGATTGTTTTTTCTAAACGTGGGCTGTCAATTTAATAATAAGCCAGCGGTGAAGCAAATTCATTCTTTGGATAGACCTTATTGTTGCTTTTTAACCTTCTCTTTTCTCATCTTCACTTTGCGTTTTAACAAAACACTAACTTATTAATTTTTGTACTATAACAACACATTGAAAGTGAAGACTTCAAAATGATGGAAATTTGGGAAAATTCTAGATTTAGTTAGCTTTAAACAAGGATCAACTTGAAAAAAGAAACAACATTTTCATCGCTGGTGGACAAGAAGTGTGTAGGAAGGGCCATAACTACCGAGACCTCATCATAAACCTTAGGGTTAGACTTTGTAGATAGCGGTCCCACATGGAGTTTTATAATCCATCAAACATGTTTCTAAGAAAAGCCTAAGCAGTAAACAATAAAAACTTACAGCGATGAAAGAGCTGGATTATGATCACAGAAAGAAGGAGTGGAGGCACCTCAAAGGGATTTTTTAAAGTCCATGGATCTCTTTTGCACCCCCCCCCCTCACATACACACACATACGTAAGCTCATAATTATTTCCTCTCACTCACTACTTACAGTTTAGCTACAAACATACATAGATCTAGCCACAGTACTTCACTGAGTTCACTCCCTTTCCTATTCCCTCCGCTGGGTAATTCCCGCCACACATGCGCAGAAGAGTATGCGAGGCATGTTAAAACCTCAATCCCATAAGAGCTCCACAAGCCATGGAAACAGTTAAACCTTTTCAATGCGTGCTGGGAGGGTCCATAAAGCCGCCACTTGTTTGTGGCTGTCGTCATTGCTTTTCTTGCACGAACATAAAAAAAAAAGGTTTCGCTAAGTGACGAGATGCACAAAATACTCTCAAAATGGCTCACAGAAGATGGACATTTTTTTATAGGCGACTGTCAAGTCAGTCAAACATAAAGTTGTCATTCAAATAAAACACCTTGTTTTGTGCGCAGAAGAGTATGCGAGGCATGTTTAACCCTCAATCCCATAAGAGCTCCCCAAGCCATGGAAACAGTTAAACCTTTTCAATGCGTGCTGGGAGAGTTCATAAAGCCGCCACTTGTTGTGACTGTCGTCATTGCTTTTCTTGCACGAACATAAAAAAAAAGGTTTGGCTAAGTGACGGGATGCACAAAATACTCTCAAACTGACTCACAGGGGATGGACACATTTTATAGGCGACTGTCCAGTCAGTCAAACATAAAGTTGTCATTCAAATAAAACACCTTGTTTTGTCTACCACAGGCTTACTAAAAGCTCCTAAAAACCTCTTATGTACTAGGCTATGTTTTCACTTTACAAAGTGAATAGTTAGCCTAGTACATAAGCCCACTTTTTTCTTGTTCAATTTTAAATCTTTGTCTTTGTATTTCAGTATTGTGTGAACCTGTGTAGTTATATCTGTCTGCAGATCTACCCATGACTTATTTTCTTTTTATTTGTTTCCATCACCCCTTGCCACACCTTTGACGGCTCCCCTGCTCATTTTTTCTCCACCTAACGATAATTTTCGCCATTTCATTTCCATTCTGCTTTGGACACCTACTTATTCATTATGTTTTAATTTTTCTTTTCCTCTCTCTCTCTCTCTCTCTCTCTCTCTCTCTCTCTCTCTTACTCTCTCCCTCCCTTTGTGCACATACTGAGCACTGTAACCACTAAACACTGTGTAACTATAGATTAACGGGTACAAACAGGCCCTGCTCTCTCTCTCCGTTTCCCACCGTCTCTCTCTCCCTTTCTCCCTCTCTCTCTGTCTCTCTCTCAGCCAGCCTGTCTCTTCTCCCTCCCTCTCTCCCACCGTTTCTCTCCCTCCCTCTCTCCCACCGTCTCTCTCTCCCTTTCTCCCTCTCTCTCAGTCAGCGTGTCTTCCTTCATCGCTCTCTCCATCTCTAGTCTCCCTCTCTCTCCCTCTACCCCACCATCTCTCTCTCCTTTTCTCTCTCTGCCTCTGTAAGTCTGGCTCCCTTCATCCCTCCCTCTCTCTCCTTCTCTCTCTCTATCTCTCTCTCTCTCTTTCACTCTCTCTGCCCTCCCCTCTATACACATACCAACCATTGCAGCTACTGAACACTGTAACGCCATAGATTAGCGGCAACAAACGGGCCCCGCGCTATGGCCAGATTATCAATATCGACCGGCCCTAATCGACAACGACCAAAGACTGCATGTTATCTAACCAGGCATGGCGACTTGTGGGCCGATTTGACCGCTGGATACATTCTTTCCCTCGTTCAGCCCCTCACATATAAATGTGACCTTCACCCCCTTCCCCACCCCAACCGGTCCCAACTTTTCTCTCAACACTCCTCCCTTCTTGATTTTCCATTCTTTATTTTTAATTTATGATGGTTCTCTATAGGGTTTAACGTCTCCTAGGTTCTTCTAGAGAGTCCTATACGGCGATTAATTTATGATGCTCAGCCCTTGCAGTATTTATACTCAAACCTTTGGAGTTGAGCGTTTGTTCCAGTCTGTCAATCTATCTGTTACTTTTTTTCAAAGCATATCTTTTAAATGTTCCTTCTGTTTCTGGTCTCTCTGTTTTGCTTGTACGCATGTAAACAATAATAATTTAGTGAGTTCCCGATTACAGATACTCGTTAGATTGGTGTTAGGGTAAAGCGATAGGCATTTGTATATGTATTGGTGTCCCCGTTCTGTTTCTTAGTTGAATTCCGCCTTATTGTGGAACGTTAATGTTAGGAACATTCACCGTATATGTTCCTATGTGGGGAATCTAGGACAGAGACCATTCAAATATTATAAATGTCCTAACACACTCAGTGAATCTTTCTCTTTTTGTTTAACGTCTCCTATATAAGACCAAGATGTCACATTGCCTCTGGGTGCCTTTAGATACCATTCTATTGTTTTTTTCAGCCTCTGTCTCTCTCTCTCTCCGTCTTTTACTGCATTTTTGTTTGCTTTCCTTGCGAACACTAAAATTGCATGGTTGGATTTTTGCTTTCTAGAGATACAAAAAATGGTTAATATCGATGGAAAATATCGAACACTCTCTCCTACATCACCCGCCGTGAAGTATAAAGCACCAGAGGATATGACACTTCTCATTGTGAGGATCTAATAATCGATCGCAATCAGCAGGCCAATTGATTTCGATCTGCAGACCCAATCAGTCGATACAAGAGCACACCCAGTGTTCGATGCTTAGCAAAAGTTTCAAAACTGGTTGGCGTGTTGGTTGATATGATGGTTGATGTGGTGGTTGGTGTGGTGGTTGGTGTGGTGGGTCATGTGGTGGTTGGTGTGGTGGTTGACGTGGTGTTTGATGTGGTGGTTGGTGTGGTGGTTGGTGTGATGGTTGATGTGATGGCTGATGTGTTAGTTGGAGTGGTGGTTGGTGTGTTACATGGAGTGGTGTTTGGAGTGATGATTGACGTGGTGGTTTGCGTGATAGTTTGTGTGTTGGTTGGCGTGCTGCTTGGTATGGTGGTCGGCATCTCGTATTTGTTGTGATGGTTGGTGTTATGGTTGGCTTTGTGGTTGGATGGTCCAAAACCTCCATGGAAGCATTTTGGCATTCTCAGCACCAGTGAATGTGTAAAGAGACAGTATTTTTTTATTACTTGTTTTTTTTCTTCCACGATATTTTATATCATGTGTTCAGAGTTAGTCTAGATGTTCTAGATGCATAAAATTGCCAGATGTCAGTCTTGGGATGCCTAGATTCTAAGGCCGCACTTTAGGAAACCAACCAACCAGTTAATATAGCGCATCCGAGCAACATCACCCCTCATACACCTACTACAACTGATGTACATTGGACGAAGTAATGATGGAAGCAGAACATCTACGAAAACCACATCCACCAAACCTGCGACAAAAAGCATACTATTTGTACGCACTTTCTTCCCTTTCGGGCCTCATTTTTTGCATTTTATGACTAATTAGGCTGGCAGTATTGGAGTACCAATCCTCAGTAGATTGTTGACTTTTGTAGATATTTACACTCTCTCTGTATGTATAACTGTTACTGTATGTATTGCGAACCTACGCTGGGCCTGGCGATTTGACGTGCCTGGACTGGTCTAGTCGGCTTGGAATCTCACACACGGATGTTTCTGGGATTAGAGGTACGCTCCTGATCCTGGGCCCAATCCCCAGTCCTCAGTAAAAGTAATTAGGCCGATCGCCTTGTCCTTTTCCCGGATTAACATACACAAGTCGTTATTTTAAGCTTCACGTACAAAAGATTTTACCTAAATCTGCGTATTTCCCTCCCCCTCCCTCTCTTTCTTCATCGCTCTTTCTCTTTCTCTCTCTCTCTCTCTCTCTCTCTCTCTCTCTCTCTCTCTCTCTCTCATACCCCCTTTCTGTCCCTCCCTCACCCCACTTTGTCTCTCTTTGCACCCTCTCTCTCCCCAGTTTGAAGTTAAGCTACAGACCTTTTTTCCCTACGACGAAACCACGGCTCTCTAATTCCTTTCTCTCTTTTGGCTCTTGCCAAGGAATTTTCGTCCAGGGGGCTAGAGTAGATATACTAGTTAGGGAAATCGAATGGACTGTTCACAACATGATAAGGGCAAAGCGACCATTCGCTTGTGAGATAGCTCGGCCAAGCTTGGACACACGTATTTAAAGCCATCGTCGGTTGTGGCCACTGGCACCTTACTGTCTTCCCAATCAGATACCCCTTACCCGCTGTTTTGTTTTGTTGCTTAATGTCCAGCGTGGACGTCTGACAATTTTACGTGCTGCCACACAGAGACAGTGCGGGGATGTTCATGTTGAGTTGGTTAACGTCCACCATCAGCACTATATAGGCTATATTGTGGCCGGGCCCCAAGACTGGCGTCTGACAATTTTATGTGCTGCCACATACGAGACAGGGTGTCTCAGCTGGTCAAATTAAACTGACACCGACCAAACCAGCAGGGGACGAAAACGCCAGGGCTCAACCCAGGGACCTCCTGTGTTGGAAGCCAAAGTTCTATCTCAGGGCTACCGCGTCCTCCACCATTTGCTCGAGGCATACTACAGATCATTTAGCTGCACAATAAAATTTCTAGGTCTTGACAATTAGTGATAGGAGGTTTTTTTCAGTCAATGGGGCAAAATGGCTTCTTATAAGAGATTTCTGGTTTGATTCTACGACCAGACCGCCTTGTTTCTTACTTGAACGTGTCAGTAGTCTTCCCGCCACCGTATAAACATTCTGCCATAGGAAGCCAGGAGACGTTAGACCAGGAGAGCGAGTGATAGGTACATGTACTGGCTCTTTGAACGACACTGCATTTTCATCAGCATCTAGAGATTTAAAGACACATTCCCTGCAGCATCACGTTATGACATATCCGCCTGGTTACTCTCAACGATTCTTATGTATACATAATTTAACTGAGATTTCTAATACAAATAAAATCTCGTACCTCAGTGCGCTAGCTTGGCAAAATGGCACCACTACTTGCTCATCTTTACACTGTCTGTCTGTCTGTCTGTCTGTCTGTCTGTCTGTCTGTCTGTCTGTCTGTCTGTCTGTCTGTCTGTCTGTCTGTCTCTCTCTCTCTCTCTCTCTCTCTCTCTCTCTGTCTCTGTCTGTCTCTCTCTGTCTCTCTCTCTCTCTCTCTCTCTCTCTCTCTCTCTCTCTCTCTCTCTCTCTCTCTCTCTCTCTCTCTCTTCTCCACATTTCTCTCTATCCCACCTGACAAGCCAGCGTGAAAGTGAAACGATGTAACTGTTATAATACTAAATTAATATTTACTCTTGCTTTTGCTCTGACAACATTTGAGTGCTGCTTAAAAAAATGTCCGTATTTGAAATGTAACACGACTGCAGTTGTTAAAATAGTTGAAAAAAAATCTTAATGCATGGAATTGACGAGGGTTGAACAGAAAATAAGAGGGATAAAACGAGAGAGAGAGCGGAGAGTTAGTGGAAAAGATAATTTTTGTCTAACGCAGCTGCAACAGAAATATAAAAACTAAAAGACATAATGTATATACAGAGAGAGAGAGAGAGAGAGAGAGAGAGAGAGAGAGAGAGAGAGAGAGAGAGAGAGAGAGTGAGAGAGAGAGAGAGTTGTTGACTTTTGTAGATATTTACACTCTCTCTGTATGTATAACTGTTACTGTATGTATTGCGAACCTACGCTGGGCCTGGCGATTTGACGTGCCTGGACTGGTCTAGTCGGCTTGGAATCTCACACACGGATGTTTCTGGGATTAGAGATACGCTCCTGATCCTGGGCCAATCCCCAGTCCTCAGTAAAAGTAATTAGGCCGATCGCCTTGTCCTTTTCCAGGATTAGCATACATAAGTCGTTATTTTAAGCTTCACACACAAAATATTCTACCTAAATCTACGCCTCTCTCTCCCTCTCTTCTTCTCTTCCTTTATCTCTCTCTCTGTCTGTCTCTCTCTCTCTTCACCCCTTTCTGTTTCTCCCTCACCTCACTTTGTCTCTCTTTGCACCCCTCTCTCTCCCCAGTTTGAAGTTAAGCTAAAGACCTTATTTCCATACGGCGAAACTACGGCTTTCTAATCCCTTTCTCTCTTTTGGCCCCGCTGCAACGTGCCCAGGAATTTTCGTTCAGGGGGCTAGAATAGATATACTAGTTAGGGAAATCGAATGGACTGTTCACAACATGATAAGGGTAAAACGGCCGTTCCCTTGTAAGATAGCCTGGTCAAGATTGGACACACGTATTTAAAGCCATCGTCAGTTGCGGCTAGTCAACTGGCATCTCACGTCCTTCACACTCAGATATCACTTACCCGTTGTGTTTTGTTTTTGTTTTTGTTGCTTTACGGCCAGCGTCAGACTATATAGGCTATAATGTGGTCGGGCCCCAAGACTTACGTCTGACAGTTTTACGTGCTGCCACACAGAGACAGTGCGGGGGTACCATGGCTCCTGTTTCAGCTGGTCAAATTAAACTGACACCGACCCAACCAGTAGGGAACGAAATCGCCAGGGCTCAACCCACGGACCTCCTGTGTTGGAAGCTATTGTTCTTCCTCAAGGCTACCACTTGCTCGTGCCATACTATAGACCATTTAGCTGCTCAATACAATTACTAAATCTTGACCATAAGTGATAGGAGTTTTTTTTCAGTCGGTGGGACAAAGTAGCTTCTAGTAAAAAAAAAATTCTGGTTTGATTCTACCACCTTGGCCTTGTGTCTTACTTGCATGTCTCAGTAGTCTTCCCGCCACCGTATGTACAACCTGCCATAGGAAGCCAGGAGTCGTTAGACCAGGAAAGCGAGTGATAGGTACATGTACTGGCTCTTTGAACGGCACTGCCTTTTTATCAGCATCTAGAGACCTAAAGATACATTCCCTGCAGTTTAACGTTATGACAGATCCGCTTGGTTTACTCTCAACGATACCTATGTATACATAATTTAACAGAGATTTATAATACAAATAAAAGCCCGTACCTCAGTGCGCTAGCTTGGCAAAACGGCATCACTACATGCTCAACTTTACACTGTCTGTCTGCCCGTCCGTCCGTCTGTCTATCTGTCTGTCTGTCTGTCTGTCTGTCTGCCTGTCTGTCTGTCTGTCTGTCTCTGTCTTTCTCTCTCTCCCGTCCTCTCTCTCTCTCTCTCTCTCTCTCTCTCTCTTTCTCTCTCTTCTCCACATTTCTCTCTTTCTGATCTCACAAGCCAATGTGAAAGTAAAACGATGTAAGTGTTATAATACTAAATTAATATTTGCTCTTGCTTTTGCTCTGACAACATTGGAGTGCTGCTTAAAAAATGTCCGTATTTGAAATGTAACACGACTGCAGTTGTTAAAAAAGTTGAAAAAAAATCTTAATGCATGGAATTAGCGAGGGATGAACGGAAAATAAGAGGGATAAAACGAGAGATAGAGAGAAGTGGAGACTTAGTGAAGGATATAAACATATATATATAAAGAGAAAGAGAGAGAGAGAGAGAGAGAGAGAGAGAGAGAGAGAGAGAGAGAGAGAGAGAGAGAGAGCGATAGGGTAAACTAAAAAAAATAATATTATTTTGGGCTCTTTTTGTCTAACGCTGCCATGTTAAGAACAGAAGAACAGAAATATAACAAGTCCAAGCTTTTGCAAGTAGATAGATATGGACTTTTAAAGGTATCATCTGAGAAAAAACAACAAGAACAACCCAAAAACAAAATGTCTTTGTGTTGATACATATAGAATTTTAAAGGTTTAGTTTGATTAGCCAACAAAATACCGTAACCATGTACAGTATGATGCGCAGAAAAAAGTACATGCAGTATGAAATGTTGATAGCCAGTATAGTTAGCCGACTCTGGAGCGCTAAAAAAAAATATAAAATACTGTAGTCCCGTGTGGTGAGAATTGTCAACTTCCACCATAGAGCACACTTATTGCTTAAACGTGTATATTTGATAGCTGGCTGATTCAGCAACTCTAGTATATTTGGCCCGAGTTGCCAAGCCTGCTGTACAGAACTTTCATCAATTCATCATGCATTTGGAGCCGGAACGGGAAATTCCTTACAGGCTCCGAGATCAAGTGATGGAGAAGTGTAAAGTCGGAAGCAGCGGTTGTGAATTAGTCGGCAGTGAGGGTCGAGATTCAGTGTCCACAGCTCTGCCTCGACATTTTTTTGGTTGTAGACAGATGGAGGCAAATATCAGATAAGACTAGATCTACATCGTGCAGTGAATGCGCACAGCCACTTGTTGGATGAAGAAGCCCTTAGTTTAAATCTAAGTACGCCCCCTGTCTTCATAAAGAACTTTTTAAAAAGAAAATTTTGTCGTGAAAGAGATTTTAGATTAAGGAAGACGTTTCATGAGCGTAGTCCCAGTGCTATTGCTGCCTGAAGTTTTTTTGCGGCGTTTGCGCATGCTCACTCTATTCCTATATTGAGATACGTACGAATGGAAAATAATCAGACAGCGTTTTTTTTACTGTCTTTTTTTTTATAGACGGAAGCTACCGCCGTAATCTTTCTGACACACACTTGCCAAAATCCTCCTTGTAAAATCTACCACCATTTCACACTCTTTGGTAAGGCTGCTCTGAGATTCTCATGAATACACAGTCAGGGGAGGTAGAAGGTCTTTAATGGCGCCCTAATCAACAGTAATTTAAACTGGTTGTAAGTTAGTTATATCTCAAATTATGAAGGGAAAAACAGATTTGACGGCACAAAATTCATTTGCTGTGCTAAGAAAAAAAAATGGCAGAGTCAGAACTGACAAGAGGAAGTCCTTCTACGCATAAGGGTCCTTCTGTTGTGATATTTGCTTTATCCTTCGTGCTGTCCTCATCTGACCTTACACACACACACACATACAAACATACACACATCAAGCCGTGTTGAACACAGAACAGAGAAACATCTCCATCAACACACTCACGCAGACCCAGTGTCCAAGTCTAGGAAAGAGTAAAGCAAACACGACTCGACCAGAGGCCAAATTATCGAGCAGCGAAAAGGTTTAGTTAGTTTACCCATTCAAACTCCACACTGATCTACACCTGGCAAGTCGGTGTCTGTCGCCGTATATGCCTAGAGTGCCCTTTGGAACCTGGCAGACGTTAAACCAAGAGCCCCTAGGAGTTACCCCAAGCACACAGTCCTTAACAATCACACAGCCATCTAAGTAATATAGAGCAAACATGGGGGTCGATGTACTGCAAGTGCTTTTCAGTTCTCTGTGTTACTATGTCAGCTATTTTAATTGCCAGCCTTCGGCTTCGACTGGAATCAAATTGTTTACTTCTGGTAACTTTTGTTGACGGAAATGGTGAAGATTCGATAGCTAAGTCCACGTCAGGTAAAAATCTTAAACTGATGTAGATTTCTTACTACACGACTGCGCTTGTCCTATAAAATTATCCTTCATTAGTTCTTTCTCCATATATCAAAGATAGATTTATTCAATTCTCTGATTTCGAAATCTATAGATAATTATGGTAGACCAACACCGTTGCCGTGATATTCAAAAGATTTATTACATTAAGTGATATAATTTTATGCAGCCATAGCTTATATTCATTGCAAATTAAACCAGATGAAAGAGACAGCTGAAAAACTTACAGAAAAAGCAAAATACCCACCCCCACCCCAAAAACAAAATAAAAATAAAATAGAGACAAGGATATTGCTCATAAAATTGACTGGAATTTTTACTGACTTTGTTCAACAGTTTTACTTGAAATACCCACAGAACAAGAGACTAAAACCACCACTAGCATACATTTGTAGATTTTTGTCATGTCTTTTTTTTCTACAAATCAAGAGTACAAGCATGAGTACAAGTATATCAAAGATGCCCAAACGTTCTAGTTAGGACACTAACCGTAAACGATTCAAAAGACCTGACGTAGTCGGATGAAGATTTTGTATATTTCCTGATAATTCTGAGTCAATAGAACTTAAACTAAGTGTATTAACACAAACGGGAATACAAGTTGGAATAAATAAACCCAAACCAAACTCACAAAGATGTAAAAGCTAATAGCGGTAGATATAACACACAGGGAATGTTGACTGAGATAGCTCCTCTCAACGTGCTTTGACTTTTTTTGACTTAAAAATTTACATAAAATTATACTTTCCACTTTTAAAACGGGGTAAAGCAACGCTTTCGGTGACTCATTTTTGGATATCTTACTCCAAAAACTACTTGCTCCGTTCTTTTTTTTTCAATTTCCTTTTACGTGTCCGCCGTTTCTTCTTTATTTATCTTGCTGTTTGTCCTTTTTTCTTTGACCTTTAATCATGTCCTTCTTCCCCCTTTACCTATGCATATTTCTATTTTACAAAATGAAACATTTTTCTTTTCATTCTTTTTAACCGTGCTATATAAATAGATTTAAAATATTGTACGACATTTTTGTTATGTTTGAGTCTATCAGTTTTGCGTGCATCTTCTTTTGTTGACCTAACACCAACAGGTCTAACAAAGAGCAGGCCTGGTCCAAGTAGTTCCAAATGTCCAACAGGTAAAATGTGGACAACAAATTTGGTGGTTTTAGTTGCAATATTGAACTCTCAACATTGGAAAAAGATACTGAATTGAAGAAATACTGATGAAGGAGGGGCGCGGTGGGGTAGAAAATTGGCTTCCAACGCATAAGGTCCGAGTTCGAGCCCTGTCGATTGCGCTCCCTACTGGTTGGGTCGATGTCAGTTTAATATGACCGTCTGAGATATGAGTCATGGTATTCCCGCCCTGTATCGTGTGTGGCAGCACATAAAATTGTCAGTCTTGGGGCCCGTCCACAACATAACCTATATAGTGCTGATGTTGGACGTTAAATCAACTCAACAGCAACAACAAGAAATACTGGTGAAGACTCAGTGCTGTGAAAGGACTCCTCCTAGACCCGCTAGTTGACTGCGAATTTAAAATTTCTTTGTACTAAATTAGCGTTACAAATGTCGACATTGTCACTCTTGGACTCTATAAGAGTATGTAAACAAAACTTAAACCTAAAGCACCACTGCAGGGAATATTTGAATGGGTAAACACTACTGATTTTCCATCAATCACTTCTACTGGATCGTATCTTTTTGCTGTTGCTGCTGCTATTGTCAACACCACAGTTAATGCTACTATTATCACTGCTGCTGCTGCTACTACTGCTACTACTACTACTACTACTACTACTACTACTACTACTACTACTACTACTACTACTACTACTACTACTACTACTACT
>RQTK01000072.1:226268-281207 GCA_003991915.1 Elysia chlorotica | reverse complement strand
TTCTCTCTCTCTCTCTCTCTCTCTCTCTCTTTCTCTCTCTCTCTCTTCATCCCCTTTAATACTTTTCGGGATACCCATATAATTTAAAAGGGGAGGAAATAGCTTAGTAGTTAGTCCACCTAACCCTACTTTGGAAAACACGTTATACTGCGGAAAAGACCAACTAGAAAGGACATATAAATTCTTCATCGTGTCATCAATTGAAGGGCGCAGGCTGAAGTGACTGCTGGATCGGAAAATTAAAGTATTCTGGTCTTACGGTCCAGATGTAAAAGGTTCGAATCATTTGAAACTGGTGCTCCGGTCTCTGTATTGGATATAATTAAGTCGCAAAAGGAGTGGG
Organism: Elysia chlorotica; assembly: GCA_003991915.1. Lineage (NCBI taxonomy): Eukaryota > Metazoa > Mollusca > Gastropoda > Plakobranchidae > Elysia > Elysia chlorotica. The sequence continues at coordinate 280,864 of RQTK01000072.1, read as the reverse complement.
TACACAATTAAGTTGGTAGCGCTCTTGAACTACAAGCTAGATGCCCCCTGGGTTCAATTCCCCGTAGTGTTCCCATCTCCTTACAATGATTCTGTGAGATGCTTATAGCTGTCGATATTGTAAAGACATTTGCCTCTATTTTCAAAGTTTCCTTTTTTTTAGCTATTGGATATACCGATAATACTATTGGACGAAAAATTATGTTCAAAGAAAAATTCGTAGGTGCACAGGTAGTCACGTCTCTTGAAGGTGGAAAAGCGGACGGGAGCAGGAATGCATTCCTGAGAATGTGTTGGTTTGGTATGTGCTAAAAATGGCAAGGACTAAGATTGGGGGAAGTCAACAAAATGAAGCACCTCTAAAGTGGCTTTGCAAAGTGAAAACGAGAGAAAGAGAGTGAGAGAGAGTGAGAGAGAGAGAAAGAGAGAGAGAGAGAGAGAGAGTAAGAGAGAGAGAGAGAGAGAGAGATTGAGAGAGAGAGAGAGAGAGAGACATGTGGGTGTATTTATCCTGCCATCTTTGATTACTAATATGTCTCCGCTGTTTCACCATGATCTGTACCTGAGGAGGGCACACTTTTAAGTTTCGAACATCCAGCTTCTTGCTCTTGAGTCAAGAGAACTACCGACTTAGCTACCCAGCGCCATTAATTATGCCGACCCTCCCACAAATTTGGAACTTATTTAGCTCCCTACCTAAATTAAAGGTGACTACAAACTCCAAAACAGGAATATGTAGACTCATAGCCAATTCGGTGAAAACGAGAAAATTAACCTGAGCTAGCAAGACCCGTTCCAAACAACGAAGAGCTAACGCAGCGACAGAAATATCCATCAGTATTAGTGAAAGCCCAGGCAATTTAAATATGACCTTCGTTTTTTCCCCAGCTTAATCCATCCTTCCACGTGACGAATTTCTTAATTAAACTTGAAAACGTTTGAAGTCGATAAGGAAAACTTTAGGAAAAACCCACAAAAGGCGTGCAGTGCACTAGTGCTATTGGCTATGCCTACATCGATGAAAGGATTAACTTTTAAGTTGATTTTTTTTTTCAAAGAACGTAATATCTGTAAACAAAACCTTACTGATTTTCCCTTACTTCAGGGACTTCCTATTACTTCCCTTTAAAAAATCTATTTTTTTTTCTTCTTTTTTTTTCTCTCTTCCTACTTCTCTTTCAATACGTCCTGTCTTTCACATTTTTTCCGTGCTGCAGTGTATCTTTAAACACTCCACATTTCAAGCATTTAAACCAGTTAGTACGAAAAACGAAAGTTAAGCTGAGAAAAGATTTAAGCTGGTACAGAACTAATGACTTGGACTATACCACGATCGCAGCTATAGCATTTTATCTGTGTTTCAAGAAATTCTCTCACGTAACTTTCGAAGGTCGCTATGCAAAAACTTACAAATTTCTGTTATGAATAGTTTGACATTGCTCATAAAAACCGCCAGTTAACCTGCCAACAACAGAGTAATTCACCTTCAGATCTTCTCTGCACCCCCCCCCCCCCCCCCCCCCCCCCCACCCCTCCCTCCCTCCTCCCCCCCCCCCCCCCCCCCCGGCCTTACCCCACTCACACTGCAACCCCATCCCTGCTTCTGTTTGCGTAGTGCAACCGGTGTGTGTTTGGCTGTCTTAAGTAAACTCGCAAGATCGCTGTTTAAGTTGAAACAGAGACAGAGAGAGAGAGAGAGACACTGATGGGAACAGAATTCTGGGGTCTATATACACGGAGATGGTTGAACGCTATTCTGCAGCCTCAGCTTGAGTAATATATGGGGACTCTTTTAAACTTATGAACTAAAAATGTGTTAAGTTACGCGGGGCACAGGTATACATTTTGAGTCCCTAGACTTTTAGAAAAATACTGTGGTTTTCATAATATTGCGAAAGAAATAGAGAAAAGAAATAATGGTGTTAAGGGGTAAGAAGAAAAAAGCGTTTACTAGTTTGTCGTCAGCGGGAGCGATGTTGAAATATAACGGAGGAAAGGGAGAGAGAAACAGACAAGAAAGACAGAGAAAGAGAGAGATAGAGATAGAGAGAGAGCGAGAGAGCGAGAGAGAGAGAGAAAAATTAGAGAAAGAGAGATATGGCAAAATGGAAAGAGAGAGGCTTACATATAGAGACGGTCAGGAAGAGACACACACACAGAAATTTAGAATGAGCGAGAGAGAAAGAGAGAGAGAGAGATTAGGAGGCGAGCAAACAGAGAAACACATATATAGTTGAATATACGAATACAAGAGTATAAAAGAGAGAAAGAAACAGAGAGATAAATAGACTGAAAGAGAGAGGGAAAGTAAGAAATCAATCTAACACCCCCAATCGACCTTCAAGACTGGGCTGTAAGTGTACAAGTCATCAATGGAATGTGAGCAATAATTACTTTGTCAGTTTTGGAAAACACTCGTGGAGGAAAAGTGTCATTTCTGGACTCACAAGAGCAGTTGAATGTCGCAGGTGTCGAAGGGGAAGGTTGACCTCGATGGAGTTTACTCTTTAGTATATAGATGAGGGCAAAGCATTTTCATTCTCAGTATAAGTAGAGCTTGAAACATATTGCACAATTTCTTCTAATTTTCCAAATGAACGCCTTCCATGATTGCCATACGTTTTCCACCACACTATCCCGATAAACCTCGACCTCCCAAAGTCTGATCGCTGTATAATACTTTTTACTTGACCTATATCGTTTTTGCGTGCGAGCTGCTGGTCTAAGTGGTTGATCACTTTGCTTTCATTCGGGAGGTATGCGGTTCAATCCCATAATTTGGCATATCATTTTCTTTTTGGATTTCTTTCCTGTTCGCTGGGTCGATGCTAGTGAAATATTATCAGTTGAGAAATAAGACTGAGACTTGTTATATCCGCTAGCCAAACTTGTCTGGACGTTTTGCAGTGTTGGAATAAGTCGCATGTAATTTCCGAGGAGAGGCGTTTTCTAGAAACTAGAGAGCGTTACAATAATTTGTATCCTGATTATGGGAGTGGTTTTGCGTTTTCTTAGAAAATTGTAACTTTAGATACATATTTTTAATACCACAGAAGCTGACTTACAACCAGGATTCAAGGTTTCTTTTCTGTTCTAGGTTTCCGATGGGGTGGTATGTGACGACGGGCCAGGCCTTTTAAATCACACAGAGACGCAGAGAAAAGACACCATAACTTTTTTCTCATCCGACCAATTGGCGGGTGGTTGTTCTCCCTCCCTCTCTCTCTCTCTCTCTCTCTCTCTTTCTCCCCCTCTCTCTCTCTCTCTCTCTCTCTCTCTCTCTCTCTCTCTCTCTCTCTCTTTCTCTCTCTCTCTCTCTCTCTCTCTCTCTCTCTCTCTCTCTCTCTCTCTCTCTCTCTGGGTTCAACGTCTCCTAGTTTTCCCCTGGGGAATCCTATACGACAGAAAATTTTGCCGGTGGTTTCTCGTCCTTGTCACTAGACTTTGTTGACAATCTGTACAACTCTATTGTCAATCATTGAAAGACTCGCACACACACACACACACACACACACAGCAGCCTCCAGTGACTGAGTGAGCAGAAAGTATCACCATTCTGTAGTAGCCCTCTAATGTCACGGTTGATCTGTCCTCTCCATCCAGCCAGTACCAACCATGTCACGTGGGTATGTAAGTACATGTATGTATGTATGTATGCCCTGACAAGCTGACACGACACACGATATCAGGGATGTATAGCTCGTCAGCACTGCAGCGCTACAAGTATACAGCCAGGACCAGAAGACCACTAGACTGGAGGATCAGCTCTACAGGTGAGCAGACCAGCTGTCGCCCCGCGCTAGGACATCAGGTACTCACCAGATACATGTACTAGACAGCGGGGACTCCACCAGGCGGGTGAGTGAGTGAGTGAGTGAGGGAGTACAGGCTTTACGATATCTACGAAGATAAAGTTGACATAATCACCTAAGTCAGGCACGGTCGCCCATTGGCTGCGTAAGTTAATGACAGAGCTGTGATTGGACGCTGGTGTACATTGCCTTAACTTTCGTCTTCGTTTCTCTGTGGGTGTTAACGCAAGGTCTCTAATGGCGGAGACAATACAGCCTCGCTACGATCCCAGGGTGCTAAGTACAAAGATAGACTAGGTTTAGACACCTAAATTACGATGTATTTGTAACCCAAAGTCGGTGATCTAAATCTACTCTTCGCATTTAGTATCCTAGCTCCCCGGGCAGTGCTGGTACTGGTGCTGGCTGGGACTGACAACAACAACAACCTGTAGCCATGCATAAGTTCAGGTCGGTGGTTGAAATGCGACTCATTGATATGCGATATGGTATCGTGCTGTTACACAATGTAGACTTATGACGTCAAGATCGGCTACCCTGCCCAATCTTTCCATGTAGATTTATTTCCCTTTGTTTCTAAAGATATCCCAAAGCACTTGGCGTATTGATAACAAAACAGTCACGAGCAGGGCGTGAGTCATTGTTTTGTAGTTTACATAATGAGGCAAAGCTCGTAACTCTAGTTCTCTGTAGTTTATGGGACCGGGAGGTGACAATACAGGACTGTTTTTTATGACTGCCATTGCAGTTGGTGAGGACAAAAACTACTCTAAAACATTCAAAGTAAAAACAAACAAACAAACATGCATCACATCCAAACCAGGTATAATACAAAGTGAGTTGAATGCACAACTATGTTGCGGGTTTATGGAAGATTGTACTTTTTCCTGCCAAGCTAACAGACTTAGTTGTCGATAGGCTTTACTGTTTATCACGTCAGCCTGTTACAAATGTGACATCTGATAATAGCCTACTTTACAGATTACACAGATTCTACCAGACCTTATAAAATGACCCCAAGAATAACCCAACAAAGCAGCAACAATGGTAAAAAATGCAGTTTGAACATAAGTAAGCAGAATTAATAAGAAATAAATCAAGAGATGATAAGATTTGAGAGCAGAAGGTATGGCAGGTGGAAAGTACAATACAAAACCACCGGAAATCCTTCTGTCCAGTCAATAATTATATCAAACAATTTACAGAACTTTTCGGAACACACACACACAAAAAAAAGTAATTTTAGTAGATAAAAAATCAACAGTAGAAATAAGATACAAACCAAAAGCAATAGCAAAACAACATAATGTATAAAAAGAAATAGAATGATGCTGACAGATTGACGCGAGAATGACTCAGTAAGACCAAGCCAAAGTGAAATAGCAAAGCAAGCAAAAACACAAAACCGTGGGACAAATACCATGGTTATATAGTACATTCTAAAGAAATCTAGAAGAAGAGAAGGGACTGTCCAATAAAACAAAGTAAAAACACACGAGCACGGACTGAGATTTATGGGAAATATCGCCTGGAAGCGGACACGTCATTGCCCTAGTCCACACACCAACCAACACTCAAACCCTTGCGATTATGGGGCCCAAAGAGGAGACGAGGATGATATGTAAGTGAATCTGCACCGGCGTCCAATCAGAACTCTATATTAGATCACGAGCTAGAGAGACCAATGAGCAATCAGAAAATCCCATGTATAATGGGCGTGATTATGTCATGTTTATCACCATTTGGATCGCAAAGTCTGCAAAGTCTCTAGTAGAACGTACTGACTGTCCACCACCCACGGCACCCAGTCAGAGTTCCCTTAGTACTGGCCGCCAATAAAAATAACAGCAGGACAAAAGAAAACAGTGAGAATATATTGTCTTGGCAGGACCCTGTGTGTGTGTATGAGTGTGTGTGTGTGTGTGTGAGTGTGTGTGTGTGTGAGTGTATGTGTGTGTGTGAGTGTGTATGCGTGTGTGTGTGTGAGTGTGTGAGTCCTGAGATCGAGAGAGAGAGAGAGGCTGAGAGAGAGAACATGGGAGAGAGGCTGAGAGAGATACACTGAGATAGATAAAGAGAATGCCTGAGATCGAAAGAGACTGAGAGAGAGACCTCTCAGGCTTTCTCCTTCTAAGACTATCTCTCACTCTCTCTCAATTTCAGACTATCTCTATCTATCTCAGTGTCTCTCTCTAGTTCTCTCAGGGTCCCTCTCTGCCTCAATCTCAGGCTTTCTCCTTCTAAGACTATCTCTCACTCTCTCTCAATCTCAGACTTTCTCTCTATCTATCTCAGTGTCTCTCTCTAGTTCTCTCGAGGTCCCTCTATGCCTCAATCTCAGGCTTTCTCCTTCTAAGACTATCTCTCACTCTCTCTCAATCTCAGACTTTCTCTCTATCTATCTCAGTGTCTCTCTCTAGTTCTCTCGAGGTCCCTCTCTGCCTCAATCTCAGGCTGTCTCTTTGCCCCTCTTTCAGGGTTCCTCCCAGGGTCACGCTTGGCTAGGTATAATGATTACATGTACTAATTCAAGTGTTTGAGTGAAGTGAATTCCCTGAATATTGTCTTGAAGGTCGCAATGAAAAAACATGCTTTGTTTGTAAAGACAACTTCGCATTGTCGAAGATAAGTGGACCGCCATGGTAGATCTGTTTCAAGGTTTTGAGAAAATCTGAAATGAGTTCTTTAACTGAAATTTTGCATGTTGCAGAGCATTAACCTTTGTTTGTACATGTAAATAATTTGACGTTGTCCACACGATCTTGGGTAGTAAATACAACGGTGCTCCTATCTTAGACCACACACTAAGAGTCATTCCCATAAGCAAAAACAGTACTATCTTAAGACTGGGGTCTAAGTTTATACAACCGTTGTACTTAGTACCACTGGGACCTGAAACGCTGTGTCACTGTCAGATTAGCGCCGACACCACCTGGTCGCAGACAGAACTACTTGGGAAACCAGAGACAGTACCTGCCTGAACTGACACTTTCAGAAACTAGGTCATGTGACCCCAGACTTCCAGGTGGGGCTTCGGATCCCTCCCAGAGAACGTCATTCATAGGCTCTGAGAGAAGTGTGTTCTATTTTAAGTGAAAACAAGAAGGAGATAGGGCAAATAAGTCCTTCACCAGCGACACGACCTGCAAATATGCCGAGAGGTTGAAAGGTTCCACGAACACAGGCCGTGTCAGGACCTCTGCCTAATCGATACTCAATACGCCCATTACGTCACGTGTGCTTGGCTGGTTATGCAAAGCACAATAGAATATTCCAACCATTGTCTGAAGTTAGATTGAAAGGAAATCGTTTGAGCGGCATAAATGCTCATCCAATGCAACTATATCTCTATGTATTTTTCTTGAAAACCACCTCAATCAAAATAATTGCTAGACCACCGCCCAAAAAAGAAGAAAATAAAGCAGACTTAGTGTCCATAAAAATAGAAGCGAATGTCCATTATGCCCACCCACTTTGTAAGGTTACGCTGGACTCGAGTGTTTAGCCATGAATAATGGAGCGAGACGTCACAAGATTGTTACAACGTCACACAGTCACGACCATTCCATGTCTGTCGGTCTAGATTCTCGATCTACATTCCGGATCTAAAAGAGGGGTCTTATTCGGAGAGCTAGATCTAGACATGAACCTAATGATGGGCGATTGGACTAAGGTATGCTGGGATACCAAGGTACAACACGATACAAAAGGATCATTACCAAGGTATACCCTACTGAGTGAAATGGTAAAATCTTTACACAAACGTAACTGATAGCCAAACGAATCGGTTCTTTTCGACAGAGCTCCCGAGCGAAGCCAAAAAGACAGGCAGACCAGCAGACAAATTGATAAAGTGGGGTGTCAGACCTCCCGTCTCGAAATGCATCAGAAACAGATTAGAAGTGTGTGTGGGGGGTGGGGTGGGGGGACGACATATTTGATTGGCTTAATTTCCTGTGTAATCTATTAATGTTCTATTACAATAAAGATCGATCAAAAGATCATCAATTTGTTTCTCACCATATTATGAATATCCCTGGGGGTAAATAAAAAAGTTTGAACAACACAAACGTGTGTAAATAAAAACTAGGAATAACACAAATATGTCTAAATAAAAACTAGGAATAACATAAATATGTCTAAATAAAAACTAGGAATAACACAAATATGTCTAAATAAAAACTAGGAACAACATAAACAATTCTCAATAAAACTAGGAACAGCACAAACATTTCTAAATAAAAACTAGGAACAACACAAACATTTCTAAATAAAAACTAGGAACACACAAACATTTCTAAATAAAAACTAGGAACAACACAAACATTTCTAAATAAAAACTAGGAACAGACAAACATTTCTAAGTAAAATCTAGGAACAACACAAACATTTCTAAATATTAAAAAATGTCCTAAGCCTTGATCCTATGATGTCTCTTACACCTCTCCTTCTCTTTTTGCTCCCATCTCCATTCCCTCTTCCCCGAATTGACAATCCCGGCGACATTATTCTACCGAACACGATAAGCGCGATGTAGATCTACACTGTATTTTATTTGGATAAGATCCAAAATCGTGACCAACAGACAATGCACAAGAATGGAACCAAGGACACTGAAAAGAGGAATGACAGTTCCTATTGGTACGTGAATATCTGTGTGCGTTCATCCAAGCGTTCACAAGCCATGACATACCGTGCGCGGAAGCACTTCCGTTTGTTGTCTTTGCGCGCCGAAGTAAGATACTTGCATAACAACAAAACGTAAATTGCTTGGAATGGCTTTTCGTAATCTTTTTTATGTTCCACTGTTTGCAAACGGGCTATTTTTATAACTAAAAACATAGACAGGGCGGAAAGAAATAACACAGACAATCACGCCTAAAAAGATCATTGAGACCAGATCTACCCGCTTGGTGGAAGAGTTAGTAGATCTACTATGGTAGCTAGCTGTGAGAATAATTGTACGACGTATTTGACGAATCCCTTAGAAGACGGCTCTGACCTAGATAGACCCACGAATGACAGTTTTCGAGAGGCTCGTTACACTTAAAGGTACAAAGCGCATAATTATTTTATTTTAGTTTCCCTTAAGTGCGACTTTTAATGACGTGAGTATGGCTAGTGTTATAAAATGTAACTTATGGACAAACTTACTTTCAACCGAAAGGCATTTTCCTAGAGCTTCTGAAACGACTTTTTTTTTCTTTTTTTGAAAAAAAAAAAAAAGACGTGGCATTCTTTGCTATCAGTGGATTCAGAGTTAGTACTACTTAGGGGACCAACCTATTACCTAAATTTGTCAACCACGTAGGTCCTATCAAGACTGCATGCCTACTCCTAGATCTAGGTCATAGAATAGATGGTACTAGATCTAGTCCAGCCCTTGTTAAGACGACCACTGGTTTTCTAAGCTACAAATTGGCCACTTGAATCGTGTAAGAAATAAATCGGGCATGAGTCGAGATTGAAGCGCGGGGGGACGCAGATTTCTGGGCCAGTGGAGGTTACAGGTTGGGGGACGATTTCTGGGCCAGTGGAGGTTACAGGTACAAGCGCTTTCTCCAATCTCACGGATCAGTAAGTACAAGGAAGAAGTAAATTTACAAGCCCGAATGAACATGCATTTAGGTGACATAGTTGGGCGTATACACTCACTTTCTCTCTGTACTTAAGAGCCTAGACTCACAATCTGCGTTCTACATTTTCTTCTTTAACTCGCAGAAATCAAAGAATTGAGTAACTGCACCTGTACTATAGAGACAATGATGTCAGAAAAGCCTCGTTAACTTACGCTACAGGTACAAACGATAATTTTGAGCTTATTAGGGCCGAGAAAATGTCTACCTATGGATATTATGTGTCTAATAATTGTATTAGAACAAACTGGGAAACTAGGCAAACATTTTCCCTGTAATTCTAACGAGTTAAAAACAGGACCGAGGTTTGTCCCAATCGTCAACAAGAGAAACTACCAATCCGAGTTCTAGATATTAAGACAGAGGTGTATATTTCGACTTCACCTACGAGACCTATAAAATATCCCGTTTAGGGGTTTACTTGAGTTGGTATAACGTCCAACATCAGCACTATATAGGCTTTATTGTGGACGGACCCCAAGACTAACGTCTGGCAATTTTATGTGCTGCCACACACGAGACAGATCGGAGATACCATGATTCTTGCCTCAGCCGGGGGTTATGACTGTATAGGGATGAACAAAACTGTTCAGAACGCACGCCAAGACTTCTATGTGGCCTGGTCTCACCAGATGATTCACACACCAGTTATCAGTGCGGTGAACGAACGTATCAACTGCGTGTATCAGACACCCAAGGAGAGAGAGAGAGAGAGAGAGAGAGAGAGAGAGAGAGAGAGAGAGAGACTTCTATTGGTTGCAACAACTCATCACCTAGCTGCGTATTATTTCTCGAGCGCTATGAGGCAAGTTTTGTAAGGGATTTAGCAAATGCTTTGTATTATGGTATTTTCTTATTTCAAGTTCGAAATACTTTCATGATTAGACTTATAATCTGCTTAGAATGTTGTTTCAGGATGTATTTTTTGCTCTCTGCCTAGGCCGTATGTTGGCAGACTGACTGAAGGTGTGGTAGAGAACGCTCAGAAATCAGTGTCACTTGGAGAGCTAAATATTTGGGCAGGGCAGGACGAATTGTGGGAGAGAACCGGTCTGAGTCTCTCTTGGTGCGACATGAGGAGCCTTGCGATCCACAATCATAAGGATTGACGTAATAACAGACATGGGTTTTTCCGATCGCTTAGTGGTCCCATAAGACTACTATTATATTTATAGATCTTTGATTGGTTGCTGGTGCAGATATATCCTATCTATCGTCTTTGTTTTCGCTATGGCCCCCTTATCGCAAGGCGACATGGTGCGACTTTGTGCGACTTGGTGCGACTTGGTTGCGACAACGGCTTCTGTACGGAGGATTAGAGTTAGAGCCACTTGTAGCGCCTGCGCTAGGCCTTAGCCTAATCCGTGTTTGTGGCTGTGGTGGTCTAAGGAGCTAGTGGGGATAGGGAAAATGTTACATACTATAACACTATTCTGCGGTAAATGGCTGTGCCGTTTAGTCCTGCGGTGCGAGGAATGAACTAAGCTTCGTGTGTGGGGGACTACTGAAAGATCCGGAAACTGTGTAGAAGGAACATCTTAACACACAAGGCTTGGAGGCCCTTCGTGGCAGTGTAAGGGTAGCACTAGATACGTGTGATTCATGGTTTGCCTTTAACGAAACATAGCGTGACAACCGAATATGCACTCTAATATACCGGTAGCAGAGGAGCAGAAATAAGGATTTTGAGGTTGACGAACAGAACCGGAGTGGATTAAGAGGAAAGAAGTACAATGGCTACAGAAAAAAAAAGATTAAAGACACCAACAATGGAAACAACAACAGAATCATCAACAACAACAACTACAACAACAACAACAACAACAACAATCAATAGCAACGAAAACAACTAAAAAGACAACAACAATAGAAACAACAAACAACAACAACAACAACAACAACAACAATAACAATAAAAACAACAATTAATCGAACGATAAGAAATTCCTGAACAATAGTGATTTTGAAACTCAAATACAACATTACAAGACATGAATGGCAGAACATTATGAAGACTTTAAAAAGTCACTGATCCCCAATTAGGTAGACCAATGCATGTCCCCTTTTTTTCAAAGTATCCACCTTTTGAACCCGCCCCTCCCCAACATAAAGAACAGCAACAGAGAAAGAAGCAACAACAACCAACAACAACAACAACAACAAAAAACCTCCAACAACAAAACAGGAAACACATTTCCTCAAAAGCAACAAGAACAACAACAACAAAATAAACAACAAACAATCAACCCTACCAGATACAACCAGCCTCCCCCTCCCTTCCCCCTAATGAGTAGCCCCCCCACCCCCCAATCCCACTCCCTGAGTACTCACGATGTGCGGCGGGAAGTGGTGCTTGTCCAACTTGCGCTGGTACTTCCGCTGCAGCAGCTGCGCATTCAGCGCGCCCCGGATGTGCACGGCATCCTGGTCTATGGTCATCTTCTGCCGCGACAGCTGCTCTGTGATTGGTCCGGGCTGCTCCTTCCGGCCCTGCGCAAGCGCAGTCTTGATGCCCAGCGCCGTCTGGTCCATGGCGTACTCGGGCTGCTCGCCCTGGAAGCGGAGCTCAGTCATCTTGCTGCTAGCCCGCCTGGAGAGGGATTTTTTTTTTTTTAGTAGAGGGGGGNNTTTACGTTGGATCCCATGATGTTTAGAAACTACCTAAACTAAATTGCAGGGTGGATCAGCTAAGCGGCAGACCGCTGAGATTCTATTCTATTATAATTAATTAGACAAAAGTGTATCTAGCTGAAAAAAACCCAACCACAATTACTGACAGAAGTGTATTTATTGGAAGAAAAAAAACCCAATCAGAATTATTCACAGAAGTGTGTTAACCCGAACAAACCAATTGGAATTATTAACAGAAGTGTGCCTGCCTGAACAAACCAACCACAAGTATTGACAGAAGTGTGTCTAGCTTAACAAACCAATCAGAACCATTGAAAGAAGTATATCTACTTGAATTAACCAATCAGAATAATTGACAGAAATGTGCCTGCCTCAACTAGCCAACCAAAAGTATTGAAAGACGTTTATCTACCTCAACAAGACAATCACAATTATTGACAGTAGATTATCTACCTAAACAAACCAATCAGAATCATTCATTCATTGACAGAGGGGTGCCTACCTGAACTCGTCCTGCGCAGAAAGCGCACGCTTGATGCCGATGGCCTCCTTGTCCAACCTGGAGCCGCCTATCCGGGGGACGTGTCGCTGGCAGTAGACCTCCTTGTCGTCAGGGTCTAGCGCACGCTTGATGCCGATGGCCTCCTTGTCCAACCTGGAGCCGCCTATCCGGGGGACGTGTCTCTGGCAGTAGACCTCCTTGTCGTCAGGGTCGCTCTGATTGGTCCAGTAGTTCTTCATGGTCACATAGCCGCCGCAAATGGCGCATCTAGGGACATGGGTTTTTGGGAAGAGTTGAGGTTTAATGGATTGGTGGATGGTTCAATTGGAAGGCGCTTATAGATATGTGGTTAAGTGAGATGGTCGAATTGGATGTCGGTTGTGTATAGAGTGGATATATGGAATGGTTCCATTGGAAGACGCTTATAGATATGTGGTTAGGTGAGATGGTCGAATTGGATGTCGGTTGTGTATAGAGTGGATATATGGAATGGTTCAATTGGAAGTCATTTGTGGATATGTGGTTAGGTGAGATGGTCGAATTGGAATGTCGGTGGTGTATGGGATGGATATTTGGAATGGTTCAATTGGAAGGCGATTGAGGATACTTGGATAGATGGAATATTTTATTGAAGAGATTTGTGACTAAGTGGATGGATGAAAGGGTTTTCGTCGAAGAAAGTTGTATGTAGGTGAATGGACGGGATGGTTTCATTATAAGGCGGTATATATGTGGAAAGATGGAATGGTTTTATCAGAGAGAGTTGTGGATAGGTAAAAAGATGGAATGGTTTTATATGAAGACAGTTGTGAATATTTGGATAGATGGGATGCTTATGTGGATAAATGGAATGGATAGATTGGACGAGAGAAGCGTATGGATAAATACGTGGAATGGTTTCATAGATAGACGTCTGTTGATATATAGAAATATGAACGTATGTTAAAATGAATGTCTACGTACTTAAAGCGCTGCTTGTGGAAGACGATTGTGGATAGATAATGAATAGTTTTTAAAAGAGTTGCAGATACTTAAATAGAGATAACAATGCATGTCAAACCGAATGTGTAAACACTTGAAACACTGCATGTGGAAGATAGTTGAGGATTGATAGATAGACAGACAGACAGACATGATTAATAGATAGACAGANAGACAGACAGACAAAGATATAAATGCATTTCAAACAAAAACATGGGCACGCACTTGAAAAACTGCTGATGGAAGACAGTTGAGGATAGATAGATAGACAGAGATATAAATGCATTTCAAAATGAACCATTATTGTGTACGTACTTGAAGCACTGCTTGTGGAAAACCACATCGTTGACGGGTCCCACGCGCTCCTGTTGGTAGACGGTCTGGCCACAGCGCTGACACTTCTGCATGTTAACGCCTGTGGGTGGCAGGAACAGCGAGCTGAGGCGGCGGTAGCCACGCGCGGCCGAGTCCACCTCGTCAAGCTCTGACATCCTGGTGCTGCTGTGTGTGTGTGGTGGTGGTGGTGATGCTGAGGATGGTGTTGGTGGTCTGGGGGTTAAGGGGTTCTAGTAAGCATCCAGAGGTTTTGGAGGTAATGCTGGTGATGGTACTGGCAATTTTTTTTTCTGGCGATAGTGTTGGTGGTGGTGCTAGTGATGGTATTGGGAATTTTTGTTGGCGATGGTGTTGGTGGTCTTCAAGGCGTCAAGTGTACATCCAGACACTATGGCGGTGCAGCTGATGTTGTTGATTATGATGATGTCCCGGTGTTTTTTTTGTGTGGATGTTTCTGTTGACCTCGGAGTCAAGGGCTATAGAAAGCCAGCATTCAAATGGTCTGCTCGTGGTGATAATGAGGATGTTGTGGATGTCCTTGAGTGTCAAAGGTCAAGTGTACATCCAGGCACTGTGTCGGTGATGGTTGTGGTGATACTGATGGTGATGCTGGTGTCCTGGCAGTACCGATCTCCACCAAACAACAATCCCGCACTTTGAGCCTCTTGAAATCTGCTTTACTTTAACAACTCCTTGATCAGGGTTGGACTATCTTCATACATGTTGTCAGATGTAGATCACACTGGTATGTGTAGGACTTCATCAACTTCTAAGGAATAGAAGAGTGAAGTAAAAATTATTCAAACAATCGATACTCAATGGATATATTGAGCTCCCAAAGAAATAGTACAAAATTAGATTTTGTTAAGTGTAATTGCTCTATGTGATTTTCAAGTCGGGGAAAACTTCATTTATTTTGAGGACTGAGTACTCGAAACAACCACTAGCAGGTGCATGCAGGGATTTCTCGACAGGTTTTAGGTTACATCACAGAGATCGATTTAGAGTCTATTTGTGTTTGTGTGTGTATGTGTGTGTGATGTAATAGGAAGTAGGTAACTCTTTGGCGTGAAGAGAAGAAAGTCCGAAGTTTGAATCGCAGCTGCTGCCCTCGTATCCTTATAAGATCTTTAGAAAATCCTAGGCGAAGTAAAACTAATCAAGGACTTCTTATAATTATATAAAGTATTCACACAAACAGATTGAAACCCTTCCAACAAGTAGGCACGTGGATATTGATCTAGTACATACAACCACCAAGTTGCAATAAATTTTAGCCCCGGACTAAATATATTTTTTCTTTAATTTATAAGTACCTTAGTCCGGTGTCTAAGTAATGTAATTCTTGTACTAACCACCCCAGGCTCCATGCATCACAAAATACGCAGTCATTGTACGTCACAGACCAGAAGCACGATAGAAGTGGAGCCCTAATGGGCTAGCCGACCTAGAAGGCAGCTTTATGGACATACCAACAAGTCTAAGGTTAGACCTGATCAGACCTGGTCACACACTGGAGATCGATAAAACCTTGACGCCCTCGCTCGGGGTCAGACCGGGCAAACCCATTGCCAGGTTCCGTTCTGTCACCCACACCTGACAATGACAATAGAACTCGGACAATGAAGCACAGAGAATGATGATAATATTGCAGCACGAGTCCTCAGCCGCGTCTTAATGAAGCTTCTTTAGCTTTTAAGTACTTAATGGTGAAGTTCGATTTCTTAACCTGAGACGCCAGCAACAGGCTATTTCGCGAACGGGACCCCGGAGATTTTGTTGTTGTTGGATTGGTTTAACGTCCAACAGCAGCACTATATAGGCTATATTGTAGACGGGCCCCAAGGAGATGGAAACCTGTCAGGTAGCAGGTCATGTTATGCACTCATCGATCCAACGATTAGAAAAAAAAACAACACGGCCGCCAGAATGGGACTCTATCGCCGACCTCCTGCTTTGAAACATGAAAGGCGATGCTCTAACTCCAACACTATCTCGTTCTCTCCTTACTGCTTTGTAGCACTAAAGTTGTAAGTACAACGTTTTGATAAGCTTAAGACTCGCCTAAAAGAGATGTTGTACTTACCACCCTAGCTAGTGAATAAACTCTACCAATGGGTATTGTTTAGGCTTAAAGTAGTTTATATTGATTGCAAATTTCGAAATATTTCGTTTGTATGTTTACCCTGACGGATGGAAATAATAGTTGAGGAAAATATGAATCGGGTGTTTTTTTAATTTATGCAAATTACACATTAAACCTTATGCATAAAAAAGCAAGGTAAGAACAAAAACACGCAAAGACAGCACACCTCCCTTCTTCTCTTTCTTCATCAACAAAATAAACAAACAACAACAATGACAATAGCAAAGCTATGTACAACAGAATCTTTGTCACCATGTCTCTTCATGTTATGAGGCTCATTTCAGAAGAAAGCGCTGCTAATCCAAACCAAGGAAACCGCGCCCACGGAAAGCTGTTACATGTAGTGACAAACGGGGCAGGTTTGTTACTCTGTGTATCCACAAAACTTGAGTCAACACCGCGGATGATCATGTTTTAAGGACAGCTTTGTTCCTCTGTGTATCCACAGACTTTGGATAAACACTAGGGAGATAAAATAATGTTTTAATGTCCTTGAACCAGCACGCGAACACAAACAAACATCGCAGGTGCGCACCACGGAACGCTGGTTTTCGGGGATTTCCAAAGACAATAATACAATAATCATGTAGTTAGCCGGTCTCTATGCTCCAACACTTTCGCTTACAAAGGGAATAAACAAGATTAGGAAAACAAACATGCGCTAAATTTCGTGACAAAATTCAAGGAATGTAAAGCATGACATCGTCTTGAAATTTTCTTTGTTGATATTATTGTTTGACGTAAAAACAAATTTAAGAGCGATTAACACGATTTAAAGGACGGAACAACAATAACAACTAGAACAAAGGAAAAAGAGATGAAAAAAGGAAAGTTAAGGAAACGTTAAGATGATGAGGCTGATTAAGATGGCGATAATGATGATAACGAAAAAGAGGAAGATGATTTGGAAAGGATCGCGGAACTGAGAGGATAAGAGTATATTGGGAAAACGGGCAGACTTTAGAAAGAAGCAATGTAAATTGACAAAATAGGCTCAACATGATTTTTACAAAAATAAATAAATAAATAAATAAATATATAAATATCTCTCTCTCTCTCTCTCTATATATATATATTATTTGGAAAGGATAACGGAACTGAGAGGATAAGAATTCATCGGTGAAAAGAGACAATTTTGTAAAGAAGCAATGCAAATTAACAAAGTAGATTCAACATAATTATTATCAAATGTAAAAAATAACGCTTAATGAAACGCACGTCGCAAAAGAGTAATGTGAATACGAAAACTTCGCGTACTTGACCTACATAATAGTCCATCTCTTGAATCGTTAACACTGCACGAGGCGATCGATCTGAGACAAAGCTATGATCAGAGAGTGTGAACTAAATCTATAGTCTCTTCTACCATTATTAATTATTAAAACAGGAGCGTCCAGGCGAAACTGGACCTGGCAGCTCCCCATGTTCCATTCCACCGCACACCCAACACAGAGGTTGCCACTTGCCAGCATGCAGCATGCAGACCTTCAGCCAGGCCTCTCTATCTCTCTCTCTCTCTCTCTCTCTCTCACACACACAAACACGCACATACACCTATACTTTCTCTTCCTCTCTCTCTCTATCTCACAGACAACAAACACACAGACACACACAAATACTCGCTTTCCTACTCACATACACACAAACACGCACATACACCTATACTTTCTCTTCCTCTCTCTCTCTCACAGACAACAAACACACAGACACACACACACAATCACTCTCTTACACTCAGACACACAATAACACAGACACACACACACACACACACACTCACAGGCTGGCGTCACGGCGGACCCGAATATGGCCATCCCGCTGTGACAGAATAATAATGCTTGCAAATCAGAAGCAGAGAGACATCATGGCCAACTTCAGGAATTAACACCACAGCCCCTCAGTACATTGGAAGGAGACAGACCACCAAAAGGGATGCGTACACACAGGTCTGTTTGGTTGGTTTCCGAAAATTTGTCCGCCAGAAAATTAATGCGTAAATCAGAAGATACGCTTCAGTCGGTTTTATTAATATTTATACGTAAAAATCATTAAGATCGCGAGTTCTCTGTACCAGACACCAGTGGTTAGAAACAAAGAGCTGCAGGTGACATTCATTGTAAGACCATTCTGCTTTGTAGGACTAGAACCGTAGATAGGTACATGGAGATCCTTCGGCACAATTTATCCAATGGTACATATGAGCCACGGTCTATTAAAAAGGCAAGACCAGTCGATCCCGAAGCACCTGTAAGTCGACGGGTCAATAATTATAAAGCTTTACTAAAACCGTATGGCTCGTAAATACAACTGTGTGGTAACCTCTACGACTCTTCTTAATATATTATAAGAATAAGAAGTTCTACGAAGAGTTTTAAGATACACGGTGTTTGTTCTTACGACCTTCGTTCTCTCTCTCTCACTCTCTGACTCTCTCTCTCTCTCTCTCTTTCTCTCTCTCGCTCTCCTGCTATCTCCCTCTACAAATGTTGCATCTAATGTGCCTGACGCCATCTATTCCTCTTCC
Source organism: Elysia chlorotica (assembly GCA_003991915.1). Lineage (NCBI taxonomy): Eukaryota > Metazoa > Mollusca > Gastropoda > Plakobranchidae > Elysia > Elysia chlorotica. The sequence goes on along the minus strand of RQTK01000072.1, from coordinate 262,297 downwards.
TCTTTTCTCGAATGACATAATTGTATGGCATCATTTACTTTAAATGTTCAAGCCACCTTGAAATCTCCAGAAATCCAGCCCCTAAATTGGTGTCTTTAACCCTCAGGCGATCTGTATAACTGTTTTGTATGCCCATCTGACTTGAACCACCATTAAAAATTACATCTTTTCTAAAGGCTCAGCTTTAAGCGATCCAATCCTTCTTTGACTGTCTATCTGCCTGTTCATACACCCTACCCCCCTCTTTTTTTTCGTTCTCTTTCTCGCTGGCGATCTGTGAATACTAAAATGGAACTTTTATCGATGTGCCCTTGGAGTTTAACCACAAACATTGTGTTTTACACAATGAAACAATCCTCTGTTCGCTGGTTTATTGGTCAGTGTTAATAACGAAATATTTAGAAATTGAGTTCTTGTGTCACTCTCGCTCTGCTTTACACTACAATTATACTTTCTCGCTCTACCTTTGTCTGCCTGTCTCTCCCTCTCTGTCTTTCTCTATCTCTTACTCTCTATGTCTCTGTCTGTCAGTCCGCCTGTCCGCGTCACACGTCTGTCTGTCTGTCTGTCTGTCTGTCTGCCTGTCTGTCTCTGTCTCTGTCTCTCTCTCTCTCTCTCTCTCTCTCTCTTTCTCTCTCTCTTTCTCACTCCTCTCCCCGTGATTTCTTTTCCCAACAATCGTGTCGTCACCACTCACCGTAAGATGGTAAAGTTTTGTTTGTCCTGCTCTTTTCAAGTGCTAGGAGAAATTTAAACCGAAAGCCACCTTCCTGCTGAGTTGACCGGCGGTCCAGATTAGGGCAACAACTTCTTAACGCTTAGATTTTATTTTATTCGTCGGAGGTTATTGCTCGCCATCCATTTATGTCGAAAGATCTCTCTATGCACTTCTTGGGGCGAACTCCAGATCGGTATGTCCGCAGTTCGAATCCAACGATCGGTCAAAAATGTATTTTTTTCTGATTTTATTCCCCACTGGTTGGGTCGGTGTCAGTGTAATATGACCGACTGAGACAGGAGTCCCGGTTTCCCCACCGTGTATTGTGTGTGGCAGCACTTACAGTTATCAGGCATAATCTTAGGCCTAGGGCCCGTCCACAACATACTCTATGAAAAGCTTACGGTGGACTTTATGCAACCAACTACTTTAAAATGTATTTGAACTAAAAGGTTTAAATGTTCCTTTCATTTTAGCCATTGTTCTTGATACATGTGTATAGTTCGTGAAGAAGTCTGAACCACGAGAAACAACGGTGTATTGTTCTTCGACTAAGCTCCATAACCAATCATTGGTCTTTCTTCTTTCCATCCCTATTTTTTGCCCCGACAGAGGAAAGACTTTATATCTCGCTCTACGAAATCTCTAATCAGACCTCATAAGGGTCATAAAACCACGAATTAATACATCTAGAAATTCAATGTCCTTGTTCCACAGCTAATTTCATATTTTATGGAAAACGAACAAAATACAATCTTATCTTAATGCTCATTAGGTTTACGTGTTCTTAACTTCACAAAGAGCATAATCCGAAGACAGGGACAATGGCTAATATTCGAACCGCGGACTCTGTGCTCGCCAGTCCAAAGCTCTACCACCTGAGCCATCGATCTCCACACCAATCACTAAACAGATGAGGTCAATAAGTGCATGATACAACAGTGTTCAGGAGGGATACTGCTCACTCCAACTCCAACCATGAGCTTTGAAAATCTCCTTCGTCATGGAACAACTTTGAAGGCTTCGGCTTAATTATTTGATAGGACTTCGTTCAACTTGAAATACCAAGTGTACCATGTGTACCATGACACGCTCCACAGAAGGTGTTCTGGCTTTAGTACATAGCAAACAGCATTGCACGCATTGTCCACGGAGTTGAACGTTCCTAGATGACGTAAATCTAGAAATCTCTGTGGATCCCTGCTGATCCAGCAATGCGTAGCGAGATAGCTTCCGTCACGCCTGGGTAGTCACGAAACTGGCACTAGGGACATTGCGATAACCACGTCCATATCAAAACAAAGACGGTGGGTAAGGGAATAAAATGCACCGGCGTCCAAAAATAGATCTATTCTTGACTTACGGAGCCAACAAGCCACCATAAAAACCTATGCCTAAGGGGCGTTTACATGTCATACGTTATTATTGCTTGGATCACAAAGCTTGTATTGTGGGTTATAGGCAGGCGGGGGTAGGAACGGGTACTGGCTGTGGGGACGGGTCCCCGCTATGAGTCACAGCTACCCGGCCGGCGACCTGAGAAATCGTGACGAAGACTTACCGGATACATGTATTACTTACTAACTGTAAAGTTATTTTAAAGTACCCGGTACAGGCTAAAAATAACTGAGGAAAAACTACTGCTGGTACATGTACAACGATGTCCATATTTGGTGAAAGTATTAGTTTCATAGAATTTAGTCAAATCGATGTATAATAAACGACAGGTTAAAGGTGGATACTACCACTGCTATAATAAGTGCCACTAATGGAAACAGATTTCTATGGACGAAGATATTATAAGTAAGAAAAAAGTGAAAATGCACCGTGTAGTAAAAACAAGATAAGATAAGATACAGATAGGATAGATACGAACTATTTTATTAATCCTTTTTGTGGAAATTGAGACCAAAGATGAAAAACAAATATGGAATTCATTAGACTCTTCATAATCAATTTAATGAAGAGATAAACAAATAGTAGACTAATGTAGTTAGTTAGTGGCGTAAAAAATCATTTACATATACGAATATGAAAAGTTTATAAAAATAATATAATATAAGATAAGACTTTATTAATCCCTTTTGGGGAAATTGGGATTGATATGCCCATCTACATGTAAACGTGTGTGTCCTATTACAACTATCTACATATAATTATCTTTTACCTAGAATATAATCACAATATTGCACATATTCTGGTTTAACGCATGTGTAAACATTCATCAATGGTAAAAAATCATTAAATAAAAAAAAATATTTTTCGTTATCGTGTTTCAAATCATACGAATCGAAATTGTGTTCATTTTGATCCACAGTTTATCTAAATCAGTTGAAATTTTGCACGAATTCTAACCCTTCCCTATGTCATGAACCATTCATTTTCAGAAAAGAAAGAAGGGATAAAGCGGTGCATCAAAAGTTTTAATTATGGGTTGGCATCAGGCGATCGTAAGTAACGAGGAGAGTGAGAGAAGGAGGAAAGAAGTCATGGGCGTATAGCGTAGGAAGAATAAAATGAGATACATGTATATAGATATAGTTAGAAAGCTAGCTAGCTAGATAGAGAGGGAGAGAGATAGGGACAGATAGATATACTAAAGAGGGAGACAGAGAGAGAGGAAGAGAGAAATGGAGAGAGATAAAGAAAAAAGGGGAGGGAGGGAGATAGAGTAAGTGAGAGAGTGGGTGACAGAGAGCGACAGAGGGTGAGAGAGGGTGGGTGAGAGAGCGAGAGAGAGAAAGGAATAGAGATATTTACAGAGAGAGGGATCACGAGATAGATAATGAAAGAAAGAGAGAATCAAGAAGTCACGTCCTCCATCTGGGAGAGCTTTCACGCTGCACCAACTGCATTCCTTAAGCAAGCGGACGTGCACCAGGCAAACACTTAAACACAAGAGTTGATAACCGGGAGGGCGTGAGCTGCTGTTAGCACCTGTGGCGGGATCAGGGTCTGACCTGGTCCCTCTGTGGTGCATGATTGTATGTGTGTGTTTGATTGTGTGATACAGAAAAGCAGTCCAACAACTATAGATGCTTTAAATAATGATGCAAGTGACTGAGGGTGTGTGTGTGTGCACCCGGCCCTTCAGATCACACAAGCCGACCAAACACAGACAGAAGAGACAGAGACAGAGTCAGTCTGACCAGCCAATGCAGCGACAAGATCACACCCACCTGGGAGTGGAATCTTATCAGGACACGGGGGGCGGTGGCCCTGGGTTAGAACGTCGGCTTCCGACGCAAAAGGTCCGTTTTTCGAGCCCAGGCGATTTCGCTCCCTACTGGTTGGGTCGGTGTCAGTATATTGTGAACGGCTGAGACAGGAGTCATGGTATCCCCGCCCTGTCTTGTGAGTGGCAGCACAGAAGATTGTCAGACGTCAGTCCTGGGATCCGTCCACAATATAGTCTATATAGTGCTGATGTTGGACGTTAAACCAACTCAACTCGCTCCATAACAGGGAACACGATTGATCCAAGAGTTATGTGACTTAGTTAGAAGACATTGTTAAGGTTCTGCAGGGTTTGGTTTGCTCACCAAGAAATAGCGCAGCCAGATGAGTGTTCAATAGGGAGTTTCAGGTTTGGTCTGTTTTAGTATTGTGTGACCGCTAACCTGCTGAGGAAAACAACCCTGCTAGGCCCGCCATGTGTACGCTCTGATCTGTGGTAGCACATAAAAGTTTCAAGATCCTTTATTGTCCTTGAACAAACACTTATTTTTTTTTTTGAGCAGCAAAAATACATCCGATGACAATAAAACTTTTATCACATAATATTAAAGATACACGTAGGGAATAACTCCAACACTTAGATTTGTCCTTGTTTTAACATGTATTATATAATTATATGGGGCTCGAAGCCGGATCTCCAGTTTCGGAAGGCGGCTTTCTAACCCTAGCGCTGCCACGCCCACTGATGATAGATATTAGTTTAACCGCCCCATGTTGATTGGGATTGTTTTTTTTTGGTTGCTTTCTCAACGCACATCAACATCATATAGACTACTGGGTCCTCAGAATAAAGTCTGACAAAAGACAGAAAAGGTATTTCAGACGTCTTGCACATAAGAGTGACACCGACCTAGTCAGAACGAAACCGGATGGCTCAGGAGTAGAGAGCGCGCCCTCTAACCCAAATGTCCTTGGTTTGATTCCCATCTCAGTCTCTACTGGTTGGGTTAAAGTCAGTAATAATTATATGACCAACTCAGCTGACAGAAACAACGGTGCCGCCTCTTAGTCTATGTGTGGCAGCATGTAAACTTGTGTGACATTTGTCTCGTTACTGACGATAGACTTGGGAAACTTATCAACAGAACGAAACCACGTAGCCTGAAATCGATTGGTACATGGGATATGACACCTGTTTTGAAGTCGCGCACTCTACCTACTGAGCTAACATTATCATTCAGGAATATCATCTTCCTTCCCTCCTCTCTCTCTCTCCCTCTCTCTATCTATCTATCTATCTATCTATCTATCTATCTATCTATCTATCTATCTATCTATCTATCTATCTATCTCTCACTTCGTTCTCCACCTCTAACCTGAAGTTTCTGCTTAAAGCATAACATACCGTATTACAGGGCATTCTTGATTGACTGTACCACTTTACATACCGAAGACTACACACTTCAAACAAAGATCAACACAACAAACGGCTTACAACAAAGTGATTGATACAAAAACTGACTGCACTAGTCGTAAAGCAATAAAAGAATACACGCGGGTGAGCAGTATTGTGACTGCCAATCCTCCACCTAGTGAGTAGTGAATGGGCCAAATACTAAGAGTATATCATAGCAAATGTGGATCGATAGTTCAATACCATCTGCTGCGGTAAGTGTGTGTAGCAACCGCCCCTAGATCCAGCCACCTTTTTGAATATTTTACGGCTTAAAATAATCGGGGTTTTCCTCTGAGTTGTCGATACACAACTTGAAAGAACAATGAATGCGCAAATAAAGTTTTGATACTATTTATAGATCATTAGCCAAACAATAAAACCAACAGTTATAATGAGTCACATGATAGGGGAAAAGCGCAGTTAGCCAACTTTGACGGTTTAGTAATGAGCGTAAAAGCAAAGACCATTTAATATGCTATGTTCGGTGAGTACAGTGTGTACTCAATTCTCGTTAGTTTTATTAAACGTGTAGGCAATACATATACTATTTTTATTAACTTCTAACTCCAACATGAGGGCGATATGATTGGAGTCCAAGCCCATGTTGATCATATCGATCAAGCTATGGAAAATAGAGATAGATAGATAGATAGATAGATAGAGATAGATAGAGAGAGAGAGTGTGTGTTATATTTATAATAGAGAGGGCAGAGAAAAAAAAACAAAAACACACAATTAGATAAGAAAAGATATCATATCATCTTTAAAAATGGGGAAGAAAAAGAAAGAAGAAAACGGAATTAACGAACCATTCAAAGGACCACACAAAGGCGTGAACAACCGTGAACTTGAAAGCTTTCTGTTGGTTTTATTCTATATCCCTCTGTCGCAGTGCGGTTTGCAGATGAATGAAGCCACCTAGATTTTCAATAGAGCCACAGGGCCTAGACTTTACATCTTTACATCTTTCCTTCTCGTCATACACAAAGTCATAACGCTGAGAGCTCGCGGCCACGGTTGGGAGAACAGGGAGAACAGGGAGATAGGGACAGAGACTGTGTTGTTAGACTTTACGAATTTATTAGAGTGTGGAGGCAAGAGAAAGACTGTGCAATACACGACACACAGATACCAGTTCAAAGGTAACGGCAGAACACGCTTTTGTACAAAGCCAAAGAATAAAGAAGATGTTCCCGAAGGAATGAGATAGGCAGAAAAAACGATTTAGAAGAGGAAAACAATTAATTAGACCTTACTTAATATGAAAATTACTTTTACAAAGCACAGACACCATACTAACGAAAAAGAATACCAACATCACAAAATTTGTTATAACCTCCCTCTCATCATACAGCTTCTTCACTGTCTTTGCTGTTATTGCTGCTGCTGCCACTGCTACCACTACTGCTACTACTACTACTACTACTACTACTACTACTACTACTACTACTACTACTACTACTACTACTACTACTACTACTACTACTACTACTACTACTACTACTACTACTACTACTACTACTACTACTACTACTACTACTACTGCCACAGCTTTTACATGAACCATTATTACTATTAAGACCTCAAATTCAACAACTATTTTATTACTCTACTTCTAACACACCTGTACCAACTTTGGCACATTCGTTAATCGCGGTTATTTCTTGTTAAAATTGTTTTTCTTCGCATTATTTTTGAATTATATGCCTTACGGATTGATGCTACTATAATTTTCAAAGTTATTGATGCTGTCCTTGCTTTTGTTGTTGATGTCCTTTTTGCAGTTGCTTTTAATTATAGAGTAGCAGCTTTTAGGAGATTCATACAATTTAAAAAATAAGTGAAATAAATGTTAAAAATCAAGCACCATCTTCACAAAAAAATACATAAAAGAAAAAAAAAAAAGAGAATGACAAAATTTCTTTAAAACTACTTTCAAAGAAATAAGAACTCACTTGTCCACACAGTTGGTAATAATCCGCCGATGAACAATGAGTTTCATAGAGCCAATTTAGATCGAATAGTAGCAAACCACACTGAGACTTAGAGCGCAGGACCAACCGACAAGCTGTGGCTGCATGTGCCTCCACTTCTACTCAACTGTGAGAGGTGTGGGGTCGGTCGCTGTTAAGTTGTAACCAGGTATTCAATTAGATCTGGACCGTGGTGGACCGCGACACCCAGTTCTTATCTCCCGCGGCTGCTGGCTGCACTCCGTCTCTGATCGCTCCCTCTCTCTGTCTCTGTCTGTCTCTCTCTCTCTCTGTCTCTCTCTCTCTCTCCCTCTGTCTCTCTCTGTCTCTCTGTCTCTGTCTCTGTCTCTGTCTCTGTCTCTGTCTCTCTGTCTCTCTCTCCTCTGTTTTCCCCCTCTCCTGCCCCACTCTCTCTCCCCTCTCCCTTTCTCTCTCTCTCTCTCTCTCTCTCTCTCTCTCTCCCCTCTCCTCCCTATTCCCCCCTCTCTCTTTCTCTTCCTCTCCCACTCTCTCCCTCTATCTCCACCCTTTCTTTCCCACTCTCTCTCTCGATCCCCCCTCTCCCCTCTCTCTCCCAGTCTCTCCCCCTCTCCCCTCTCTCTCCCAGTCTTTGCCCCTCTCTCTCCCTCCCCTCTTTCTCCCCGTTATCTCTCCCACCGTCTCTCCCAGTCAAAGCGCTACTGCGCGCGGTTTTTCTGTTTAGTCCTCTATCCTCTATCTCCCTCTCTCTGTGCCTCTCTCTGTCTCCCTCTATCTCCCCCCTCTCTGCTTTCTCTCCCTCTCTCTCTCTCTTCCTCTGTCTCATTCTCCCCCTCTCTATCTCTCCCCTCCCTCTCTCTCTTCTCTCCCCCCCCTCTCCCCAGTCAAGCGCTACTGCGCGCGGTGTTTCTGTTGAGTCCTTGCCTACCGAGCTCTGATCCGAAGCTAATGTCACCAAGAGATTAGGCGACGCAGATATTCAGCACCATAGATCTATAAATAGCACAGAGAGACGGAGAGTCGGACGCACGACCTTCATAATTTGGTACATTGAATAAGCGGTGTTGGGACTTTTGGGGTAAAGTGACGAAGAATATGCGGGGGAAAACTCGTGTCTTGTGAAGTGTGGCAACTGGTGGATTGAGAGAGAGAGAGAGAGAGAGAGAGAGAGAGAGAGAGAGAGAGAGAGGATGGGAGGGAAGGAGAGAGATTGAGGAAGGGAGAGAGAGAGAGAGATGGAGAGAGAGAGAGAAAGGGAGGGAAGGGGAGAAAGAGAAGGAGAGAGAAAGAGAGAGAGTGAGAGAACGAAAGAGAGAGACAAAAAGAGAGAGAGAGAAAGGGAGGAACGGAGAGAAAGAGAGGGAGAAAGAAAGAGAGAGTGCGAGAACGGAAGAGAGAAAGGGAGGGAGGAAGAGAAAGAGAGAGAGATAGAGAGAGAAAGAAAGAGGGAGAGAGAGAGAAAGAGAGTGAGGTAGGGAAAGAGAGAAGAAAGCGAGAGAGGCTTGATGAAGTGGGGGTCACAGTATCTTGAAGTTTGGTAAGAGGTAGTGATAGATAGACTGATAGATAGATAGATAAATAGATAGATAAATTGATAGATAGTTAAATAGATAGATAGATAGATAGATAGATAGATAGATAGATAGATAGATAGATAGATAGATAGATAGATAGATAGATAGATAGATAGATAGATAGATAGATAGATAGATAGATAGACAGATAAATAGATAGACATATAGTTATAATAGGCTGTATTGCAAATGTGTCTTAAGACTATCCCTGACACTCAACCAGTGCGGGTCAAAATACGATAAAAAATTGCCCTATCGTGAGATGGAACAGGGAACTCACGAAAAGAAGCTGAATTTGTGTTTAGAACTACCCTTTAATCAGGGATGTAACGTTAATTTTTCAACATGTTAAGGAAAGATGTGATGCTCAATAAAGAGTTAGAATAGTTTGGACGATTTGCGCAACACTGTAAGGATTTTGATATTGAATAAAAAAAGTTAAAAAAAAAAGGTGTACTAACCAAATACAAATATGGAAAAAAGCAGAAGTCAAGCACGAAAATGAAAACGTCAGATTGATTTTGCAAACAGAACATTAACAAAAGCAGCAGCAAAACAAAATAAGAAAAACGAACAATCACTAAACAGACCAAAAACAAAAAGAATAATACAAATTGCATTTTGTTTTAATGTAATCATACTTGTAGGAACACTAACTCATATATTCTTTAAAAGTATGAGATTATTTGTGTCTTACTTCCCTTAGTTATGAAATTCAACTGGAAAGAGGACCGGTAACTCTGTCGGATTGTATGGCGGAGTGACATACTTAACTGACGAGTCGGACTATTTTTAACATCTGAATTCATGTTCAAATGAATGCGTTTGGAATAAGGCTCATGCTTATGTGATTTTTGGTCTGATACAACCAACCTGAGTAATAAAAGTTAGTACATAGTCTGGCTTAACTGTGCTTTTTCTTTATTTAACACCCAACATCAGCATGTTTGTTTGCTTGTTTATTTGTTTATTTGGTTCTTTGTTTTTTTATTGTTTATGTCCAAAATTAGCTCTATATAAGCTATACTGTACAGGGCCCAATACTAACGTCTGATAATTTTACATGCTGTGATACATTAACATAGCGGGGGTTCCAGGATTCCTGTCTCAGCATGTCACATTACACTGACACCGACCAAACTAGTAGGGGATGAAGTGGGTCAAATAAATTACTTCAGAGATTTTGAAATATCGTGGAAGGGTCCCAAGACCAATAACTGACAACTGTGCGTGCTTTCATTCAGAGGAAATGTGGATATACCAGAACCCAGTCTGTCTGGGCCAGTCCGATTACTGCTGACACCGACCCAACCAGAACCGCTGTCTATGCCGATCCGATTACTGCTGACACCGACCGATGAGAACCGTTGTCTCGACTGATCCGAGTACTGCTGACACCGACCCAGCCAGTAGAGACCAAGGCGGCCTGACCTTGAGCTTGTGCGTGCCTGGTGAAGATTGATCTACGACTCTCTTCCATATCGTACGGACACACGTCCTAGAATTTGAAATCGAAAGTAAGTCATCTCCGACTAGTTCCCTATATCACGTGTTTCCTAGAATGTGGTTGACGCTGATCCGATGCGGCTTTGGGGTGACCAACTTAAATTCGAAACCGCAAAATACTAGCTCGTAGGTCGAGAGCACTACTGCCTCCAACCCCAAAAGATAGAACAAAGCAAAAACAAAAACAAAACAAAACAACAACAACAACAACAACAACAACAACAAAAACACACAAACACAACAAAACAAAACTAACCAAATATTCAAAAGCAAAATAAAAACAATCACCTCCAAAACATATAAAAACATGCTCACAGTCCCGGGCAACAAAATAAGTAGCAAAAAACAGCAAAAAAAAAAAAAAACAACAACAAAAAACAAACAGCAACAACAAAATAAAAACAAATCATCAACAAGAATAACATCCCCCTTCCCCCCTCCCCACCCCTCCCTCCAAAAAGAAATTTGACAAAAGACCGCACCCAAACAAAAACATAAAATAAAAAAAGCAAAGCATGCACAAATAATGAATCATAAAACAACGGCAAACAAAAGCTCCCTTTTTAATCGAAAAGCCTGAACTTTCAGCGCCTTGTCTTCGCATGGTTTCACAGTGTGCTTCAACCAAAAAAAAAAAAAAAAAAAACACCCAAAAAAAAAACAAAACAACATCAACGCGCCTCCCAAAAAACAAACAAACAAACCCCGCCCCAAAAGAAACACAAGGAAAATACAACCTGCGCATGTCTCCTAAACCTTATGTTGGTATTAGTTACATCAACATGTTTCATTTACCTCACCAAAAATGCACTCGTAATAATATTGAAATTAGAAAGTTCTGTATATTGAGATTAGAAAGTTCTGTAAAGAAACACAACACGTGAAAGATGCAGACCTCCGCTCACAGATCGATATATCGTGCGTGCTGGACAGACATAAACGAGCATATCAGCGAATCCGGAATCCACCATGGTTCTGCTGATAATCAAACATAACCCCAAGTATCAGCAAATCTGGAATCCGATCTACAATTGTTAGGCTGCCGACCATACATAGCAAGCCGTGTCATTCAGCCTGGCTCCGCCATTGTTTAGTCAGCAACGATGTTTTTTTAAAACCTCTGTTTGGTGTGTTTAGCTTTGGCATCACGAGAATGACATTCACGGAAGCTCCAGTGACACGAGAGAAATAAAAGCACCCGGACTGAATTTCTTATTTACAATCTGAAATCGTAAAAACTTAGTTCGAAGTAACTTCTTTTGTTCTATGTTCAATTCATTTTCAATATACCAAAATCTTTTCAATTCACAATTAAGCCTTCTCGACAAGAGAGAAAGTCTGTTGCAGGGTTTCCAAGGTACCCAAGAATTTCTGTCCCACTTGTTTTGTTTAAAATCTGAAGGCCATTATTGTTTACCTGAATTGGGAATAAACGTGGCATGCCATGAGGACATGTTCTGGAGCATGAAAGATTTCTTCGAATTCACAAAAAGCAGGGCTGCTAATATTTAATTAGTACATGTGCACTATTTTTCTAAGTGACTTAAATTATATCTAGGTAGTCTGCTAGAATAAACTTACTCTGGAAAGAGTAAAATAGCCTTTCTAAGAATGGCACGTTAGATCTACGGGACTTGTTGCGGAGGCAGACACCGGGATATTCATTGCGGAGAGCTAGGTAGATTTCATCCTCACAACCACAGAGACTGCTCCTTTGGCGATCCATGCCCATTGATAGGGTATGGCGATAAGCCTGTGAGTTCAGAGCGGCCAAAGTGATTAAAAAAAAAAAAGAAAAGAAAAAATGAACGCGTTATTTTCCTAAAATTTATTTTGGCAAACAATACACTTTGATATCTGTTTGGTTTGAGAATAAACATATTTTTTTAAGGATAGAGGACGCTTTCAAAATTTCATAACTAACAAAATGAGTGTCTGTGTGTGTGTGTGTGTGTGTGGGGGGGGGGGTGTGTGTGTTTGAGTGTGTGGGCAAGTCGAATAGGTGTATACCTGGCTCTGTCATGTAAACGCTCATAATTAATACCTGATTCTGTAATGGAAAAGACGCATACGTTTTTGTACCTGGTTCTATCATGGCAAAGCGAATAATTTATGTGCATATCTGGTTTTGTTATCGATATCTGATTCTGCCAAGAAAGGGCGAATAGTTGTATACTTGATTCTCTCATAGCATAGAGCGTGTGAGCTATTCGCTGTTGAGACCATACGTATGTCCTAGTGCTTTCGTCTATCATATATGTCGGTGTTTAGTTTGAGATACCCTCTTTCTTCATCAGTGATTTGTAGTTTTAGCTTTTTAGGTAATGCTCCCTGTTGAGAGCCTTTTTCATTATTTGACAGATCTTTGATCACTACATCAACAATTGTAGACACGCAGACACATATATTCAAACAAGACCGAAAACCAAAAACGTTTTGAATTTTATTAAGATAATAAGTTGTATGGGCATCACAATTCTTAAAACAGTCTGGTTAATAATATTTATGTCGTATTTTTAATCTTATTATGAACGATACATCTCTTTCTTTCTAAAGTTTTTAGCTGATTCACCTCATACAAAATTCAGCAACACAGATTCGGGAAGAAGAATATCCCCTAACACAACAACCAGAACCGTGTTCGGCAACTGAGTTGTGAGCATTGTAAAGATAACCAAAGTCTATAATTTTCCCTTGTATCTAGATATACCCGTGCTTCTAGATCAGATCCAGCTGTCCGACATCTTCATCACCATCAAAGTAGTAAACATAGAAAAACAACAACAAATAGTTCTCAAAATATTTTAGAAACAGTGTTAGATCCAAGTAAAAGATGAATTAGACAACTTGGATGATTACTTTTACCATTTATTTTGAGCTATAAGTTTAGAAAGTGCTCAGGAGGGTTTACAAGTAATAATTATGATCAAGGAACAGAACGAAGCAAACCCCCATCAAGACGGAGATCAGAAAGCGCAAATGACTGGACAGGCCACACATTTCGAAAGCCTGTGCATCACAAGGCAAGCCCTGGGGTGGAACCCCAAAGGTAAACGCAAGGTCGGACGTCCGAAGCAGACTTGGCGGCTAAGCACCAATGCCGAGATAAAAGCCGTTGGTAGTACATGGGCCGAGCTGAAGAGGACTAGCCAGAACCGAATTCGTTGGAAGGGGTTTGCTGCGGCCCTATGTTCCACAGAGAATCAAGAGGCTTAAACTAAACTAAACTAATTATGCTCAAAGGGATGTAACTGCAATCTCTACAAGTTTTGGACTGCCGACGATTTGTCTACAACCCCCTCAAATACAATCTAAAGATCATTTTCAGATAAAACTTATTTCAAACCTCGGCTCAGCGCTACCTTAAACTCTGGTATATTCAATGATTTCTGCTACCCCACCCCCCAAAAAAAAAACAATCAAACAAACAAACAAAAAAAACAACAACAAACAAACAACAAAACAAAACAAATTGAAACATTTTGGTTTGATTATCTTATAAAATTTATAGTGCATTTTCTCATAAAACTTGCGCTCGAGGAGTCAGCATGAAGTTACTGACTACCACCCTCTGTGCAGGCACTCAACATTGCAACAAGGAAACACGCCCAGTTCATGGCGAAACTCATTTCACGGTTTACATCACTAGGAGTAGCACGTACAAAGAGAAAGTAGATTTCGACACCCGACTGACAATGTATTTAGATCCCATAGCCATGTGTCTAAATCTACATTTTCCTTGTTCATACTGACCAAGGTTTCACAATATTTCTTCAACAACACATGGCATGTTTGTTTTAATTTGCACTATAGCAAAGAAAATAAAAGAAAACAATACACCTGACACCACTGTCCCTCTGCATTGTATTTTTCAAAATAAACAGGGGCTCAAACTTTGACATTATCGTTTGCTTCAACATACATGATTTAAAAATGTGCGTAGAGGGTAAACAATCGCATACAATGGACAAAATAGTTATTATTTTACAATTGTTTTTATCCAGTAGATCGTCAGCAGATATCATTTGGTGTTGCAGTAAATAGATATTTGTCCAGTCATTAAAAAACAAAAAACAAAGGAAAAAAAAAGGCAGAACAACAACACAAAAAACCAAACAAACAAATAACATGAAAAGAAAACGAAAATCATTGTCGTATACTGTATTATATAAGAAACAAAAATTTCTAAATTTACGACAAAACGTTAATCTTAAAAAAATGCATAACGCTTTAATCACAAATACGGAAGTATTTCACTGAAGTCCTCAACGAAGAAATCACCCAAGCGTGATCAGTGATTGGTTGTCAATTCGCACGATTTATTTGTGCTGCACTTCATAGATTCGCCATCTCCCACTCTGAGGTTTGTGTGCACACTTCATCCATATGGTTTGAAACAACAACAACAGCAACAACAACAACAACAACAACAACAACAAAAACAACATCATCAACAACAACAACAACAACAACAACAACAACAAAAACAACAACAACAAAAACAACAACACACAAACAAAACAAAACAAAATCAACCAAATATAATCAAAAGCAAAATAAAAGCAATCACCTCCATGACATATAAAAACACGCTCACAGTCCCAGGCAACAAAATAAGTAACAAAAACAACAACAAAAACAAACAAAAAACCCCCGAAAAATACAACAAACAAAAACAAAATAAAAACAAATCATCAACAAGAATAACATCCCTTACACCAACCACCACCACCACCACCGCCACAGGAACAAGAAAAAGAACAACAAGAACAACAACAATAGCAACAACGACAACAACAACAACAACATCAACATTCAACAACAACAACAACAACAACAACAACAGCAACAACAACAACAATAACCACAACAACAACAACAACAACAACTACAACAAATCCTGTCAACCTATTCCTTTAAAAAGGAGAACCACGTTTTCACGTAGATTTTGCACGTCATTGTGGATTATAGCAACATCCTATTATAACGAATGTGATTATCGCAACAGCTTAATAGCAATTCTGATTGTTCCAAGAGTAATCTATGTAATCTACTTAAAAGTAAATCACGAGCTATACTTAAGATTTTAATTAGATCATCAATCAACAGCTCCCACAGATATGTGAGCAATGCTTAAAGGTGCAATACATTCTGCTCATTAACAGAGAGAACATAAAGCACCCAGATTGAAAAACCTTTGATTTAAAATTACTCTATAACGTTTCTGATATTTAAACATGATCATGTGGATCCTTTACGGCGACGGGATTCCCGGTATTTGTCTGCCCACGTCATTGAATCAACGAAAAAGCCATGTTTATCGCTATTAAATTGAATCATCCATATTCACAAAGTATGACACATAGCGCAGTAATTAAAGGATTAAACGACGAACCTCCATGCAGCACCAAAATACGTGGGACGACATCTTAAAAAAAACCAAACTTAATTATTCTGATTATTCCAAAACAAAATACTGTAATACCATAAAAAAAACGCCAAATAAACCGTCGTTGCATTGCCAATTCTTCTACAACTATAGAAGAAACTGAAAATATTGGACAGACACCCATACAGAAAAGCATAACAATTAATTTTCTGATAATCATGGTACACATTTTGTTTTTAAAAATTCAAATATTCCCATCCACAAACCACACAGGCAACATAAAGTTGAATCACTCATTGGTTACTGAATGCCCTTGGCATCGTAATATACGAATAAACACTTTCTCTCATGCTGAACAAAATAGCGGTTAAAACTATACATGGGTTCACTAAAACTTACGCCATATCATAATAATAAAAGATACAAGTAAGACTCCAATATATAGAAGACAAATGCATTTTACCCAAGTCTTTTACAAAGAACGAAAATCAATAATTAGTATGAAGACAAGGTCACAACATAAACTGCGTATGCCGCTTTTAAATGGTTAAATTCGGACGCCGAAAATTGTGCTGTTGGTGGGAAAATGGTATCCAAAGTGTTACAATATTAGGAGAAAATGTTGGAGTAACATTATAGTCATAGATGTAGGAAAAACGAAATATAATATGCGATGCCACGAAGATTCTTATTAAAAGTTAATAATCTCCGTGGTCCATCAAACTGCATGGTGACATCAACATATCCAAAGGTATTGACAACATTTAACTCTTTCACACCGCCTTTGGCGCATAGGAAAAATCCGAATATTTTCGCAAAAATCCATTCTTTGTGCATTTCACTGCCATCATTTAAATCCAGACTCAGTCTATAGTTTGATTGATGAATAGATCTCCACTGATTGTGATGCGCGTTAGCTTTTAAAGTGCCTCTTTCACTGCAGTCGATGTTTCTTTACCGTCTCAACATTTCCTCACGTTCCACGAATACACGGCTTGGGCAAGTCCGCACCAACAGAGGTATTTTGTCGATGAAATGTTCAACAATATTAAGAGAGATAACAATGGCATTAACCACATCCCTGGTGCTATTTCTCTTTGAGGTCTATTATCTCGACAAACTCGGCGTCCTTCTTCTCTCCCTTCCGTCTCTTCATCTCGTCCAGCTTGGAACGGAGTTGGAGCTCCTGCCTTTCTTTGTCCTGGGCGAGTCTGGGGAAAGAGATCGAACCCAATCAGAAACAATCCCTCGGAATACAATTAGCCTGATCTCTCTCTCTCTCTCTCTCTCTCTCTCTCTCTCTCTCCGTTCTATGTTATTTCGTTTTGTGAACCTTTGGTCCATTACATGCATGGCATTTATACACCCGTGCTTTCAGGGCTCCATGGTTTTTTGACGTAATGAATTCACAATCCCATAGCGTAATTATGAAATCTTGGTTATTTGATCTACACTCTAAAATCTTATGACCTTATAACCCCATTTTAACATGAGTGTATGACCATATGAGCAATGAACTCATGACCCTTTGACCTACACTATATGATACATGATCTTACAAACCCATGACCGTACAAACCCATGACCCCATGACCGTAGGGGCCTATGACCCCGTGACCCCATGACCCCCATGACCCCATGACCCCATGACCTACACTTTGTCCATCTCCAGCGCCTTCTCGAGCAGTTTGAGCGCCTGTTGAGTGCGGTCCTCCATCAAGCTGCGCTTCTGTCTCCTCAGCCTCTCTAGCCGCTCCTGCTGCCTCTCCCGCTCCTTCTCCGCCTGGCTCTCTCGCATGTTCATGGAATGCAGAATCGCCCGCGATTCCTGGAAAAAACGAGGTTAATTATAACAGTGTTTTCTTGGAATCGAGCATAGTGCAGGGTTTCTGTTAGCTCAAGCTTGATTATAGATAATCTAGAATCGCCTGCGATTCCTAGAAACACATTTGTACCATAATTTCAAAAAAAATAACTCATGGGGTGGAAGATATTCTGCAATTCCTGGAAACGAATGGTGATTCAAATATTTGTTTCATTGAATATACGACCCCTGTAAATTCCTTGTGACAAGATTATTTAGATACATGTATTATCTGTTCGGTCTTCATGAGATTGGAAAAACAAAAGAGCTTGTAGATTTATATCTTTGCGTGAAAAATCTGAAAACAATAATGTGACACAGAAAAATGTCAACGAAAGTCTCAAAGAAAACACTTACTCGCTTTCTGACGAATAATTATGAGGACAGTATTCTTACAAGAGGTGTCAGGTACACGATACACAAGACAATGGGAAACTGATTACAGAGACCCCTTCTTGTTCAATCTTAATGAAATTGTGAGTTATTGTAAGTGATAAATTACTGCCATGCTTGTGAATCTACAGTCCACCACAAACTTCCCCTGTGAGGGACGAATTGTCTTAAGTGGCAGAGCGTTGGTTTCTAGATAGGAGGTTCATGGTTCGAGGTACAGGATCGGTCAAAATTTATTTTTCTGATCCCCCCTCCCTCTACTGTTTTGGTCAGCAAAAGTCTAATGTGACCAACTGAGACATAATTTCATATCTCCCGACCCTGTCTTGTGTGTGGCAGCGCATTAAATCATCAAATACCATTCTTGGGGTCCATCCACAACACAGCCTTTACAGTGCTGAAATTAAACAACCAACTCAACTGAAAGGGTCCGTGTACTCACGTCGTGCATCCTGCGCTTCTGCTGGACACCAGGGCTGGCAAGGACGGCACGCTCAGGGATGATGCGCACCTGGAAGAGAAGGGGGGGGGGGAGGTAGCGTGATGATATACAGGTCGGTACGACATTCATAGGGATAGAGGAGGATACCATAGAAGTCGGTACAGGAAAAACCAAGGTTAATTACGTATATAGCGTTTTCTTGGAATCGAGCATAGTGCAAGGTTGATTTTAGATAACCAAGGATCACCCGCGACTCCTAGAAACACATGGTGGAAAAGGGTGGTGATATTGCAAGTTTGTACATAATACACAGGGAGACAAGGCCATAACATATGAGTTGGTACATAACCAATGGCATTCATATTACTAAATCAATTGGTGTGTCTAAAACACTTCACCTTCTCACGACTTTTCTGTAGTAACATGGTATTTTAGTATGTACCACTCGTCGTCAACAAAAGAAGGTAGGGCATGGCAAGACACCAATGATGACTTGGCTGGTGATATTATACTGACAACCATTAGAAATTGTGAATCTCCAGTCCACCACAAACTTCCCATGTGAGGGACGAATTGTCTTAAGTTGTAGAATGTTGGTGTCTAGACCGGAAGGTCCATGGTTCGAGTTACAGGATCGATCAACATTTTTTTTCTGGTCTCTCCCGCTTCCTACCGTTTTGGTCAGCATAAGTCTAATGTGACCGACTGAGACATAATTTCAGGTTTCCCCACGCTGTCTTGTGTGTGGCAGCGCATTAAATCATCAAATACCATTCTTGGGGTCCATCCACAACACAGCCTTTACAGTGCTGAAATTAAACAACCAACTCAACTGAAAGGGTCCGTGTACTCACGTCGTGCATCCTGCGCTTCTGCTGCAGCTGCTCCTCCTCTGTCGGGACCGAGGGCGTGACGGGCAGGCTCCGGGTGGTGCGAGCACTGGGGCTGGGGCCTCGAACTGAGGACACCAGGGCTGGCAAGGATGGCACGCTCAGGGATGACGCGCACCTGGCAGAGGGACGGGGGTAGATTGATGATATACAGGTCGGTACGACATACATGCGGAAAGAGGGGTATAGCAGAGAAGTCTGTACAGCATACCGTGGAGACAGGGTGGAGTTATTGCAAGTTGGTACAGAATACACAGAGGAGACAGGCCAATAATATATGAGTTGGTACATAACCAATGTAATCCACATAACCAAATTAATTAGCATGTTTCTAATAATTCCTCTTCTCATAACTTTTCTGTAGTAACATGGTATTTTAGTATGTACCCCTTGTCATTTCGCCAACAAAAGAAGGGAGCATAGCGAGACACAAGGACTTGGCTGGTGATATTATACTGACAAAACCCCAAGCATTAGAAATCAGTGGCCATAGCGAGGCTCGAACCTTGACCTCCTGCATTAGATGCCAACTATTTAATAGCTTACCAACTTATTTCGTTAGCACGCTGTCTAGATCTGATAAGCAGGGTATGGCGCCCTTGTTTCCGATTGGGTTTCATGCACAAGTAACCAAAAGGGTGTACCGCTCACCATTGATTAAGACTAGTATTGAATAGCCTTAGAGCCACCACCAATAATGATTCAACTGCAGGACTATAGACCTGCCTATTCAAATAATAGGCCGCATACATCATATTCATTCAGCTTAGCCAGGCTACACTTAATAATATTCTCTGAAAAAAGATAAGGAATAATTATAATCAGCTGCTAGAACTATCATCTTCCGGCTAATGAAGTAAACAGAGCGCAAGGCAGACCCAAACATTGCGGTTGACACCTGTTAATCCCAGAATCCGTCTGATCTGACCTATCGTTGATCTAGTTTAACCCCTGGTCTAATCTACTGTTCACTACTTTCGGGACTATTGTTTAACCCTGGTTGACCCCTTACCTGACGTATTGTTGACCCCAGTTGACCACTGACCTCTCATTGACTTTGACCTTGACTGATCCATGACCTGACTTACTGTGAACCGTTTGACCCCATAGCCTGAATAATGGTTGACACTGGTTGATCCTGACCTTTGATTTACTTCGATTGAACCGCTTGACCCAAGGCCAAATGTCACTTGATCCCTGGTCTGATCTATCGTTGACACCGATTGATTCCCAGCCAAACTTGTTACTGAACCCGCCAAATACCGGCATGACTTATTGTTGGCTCCTGGTCGTTCTTACTATTGACCACGATTCACCCCACGGAGGATATAACCTTTAGTTGACCCCGATTGACCCTTGATATGACCTCTTGTTGACCCCGTTCAATCCATTCTTTGATGAATACACAAAAAGTGCTATAACGAAAGATAGTAGATACAGGTTATCGGTGACTAATATAAACCAATATCGAGCATTGCTTGACCCTCGGACTGACCTATCCTTGACCCCGGCTGACCACTGACCTCTGCTCTTTGATGATACACAAAAAGTGCCATAACGAAAAATAGTAGATACAGGTTATCGGCACTAATGTAAACCGATACCGAGCCTGACTTGACCCCCGACCTGACCTTGACCTATCCTTGACCCCAGATGACCACTGACCTCTGGTTCGCCCCGCTGCCGTCGCCTGGCCTGGGGGTCGGGCTGGGGATGTAGCCGTCTCCGTCCGAGTTGAGGATCCTGCGGCGGCGGTGGCCGCGGCGGGTGGTCAGTAGCGAGTCCTGGGTGCCCTGCCGGTCCGGTGCGAAGGACAGCCGGCTGGACACACTGGTGGACTGGCGAGAAACTGACCGGTCTGGGCTGGGGGACATGCGACGCTCGTCTGGTGGTGGGGATAGTAGAGGGTTGGGGTAGGGGTGGATTGATAATTGTAGAACGGGGGTTTGATGGTGAACACTGAACAGAGAGATTTTGGTTGTTGAGGAAGAAATGGAGGGATGTTGTGGAACAGGGTGTGGGCAATGGGAGGGGAGTTGGAAAAAAGAGTGTGTAAGTGTGTGGGTGGTGGTGGAAGGGGTATGTTTGATTGATAGGTTGGAAAAAGTTTGGAAAGAACAGAGCCAAAACAATGTGGAATAAAAAAAGTTATTGTAAATGGGTAAAGGAGGGGGAGGAGTGGGGGACGAATATAAGATTTGTATCCAAAATGTTTGTAAGAGGACAAAGGCGATTTCATAAAATGTTTCATGCCAAGATGCAATTGGAAGATGATATTTTACACAGCACAGAGGGATGATGAAGAATAATGAAAGGAAAAAAGGGGTGAAGGTGGTGATATAATTATTAAGAATCAACAATGTGGTTTAGAAGGAGTTTAGTAGGCCCTACTGTCCAGTGTTGGATAAAGTTGAAGGAAGATTTTGGAAACAGAGATGGGGAGTAGGTAGGAAGGGAGGGCGATATTATACTGATAAGCAGCACCGAGGTTTGGAAAAGAACAGATCTATTTCGGTTGATTTAAAAAAATGGAAAATAACATTGGCCACGACCTCGGAACTCAAAAGAAAATACCACAAGAAAACAAAAACTGGATTGGCACCGCCGGGATAAAGATTACGGGGTATTTGGATGAGAGGAGAGGCAAACGAGATGATGTTAACAGAAGCGTAATAACATAGACGGCAGTAAGGAAACTGGAAATAAAAAAAATAACATCATCGTCCTCAACATAATCATCATGGTTATAAGCACTTTCCTTCTCTTACTCCTCTTCCTGCTTCCTCTCCTTTTTCCTCTACCTCATCCTCAATGTCACAATACACAATAATATTCTTTTATCCCTCTTTCTGTGTAAAGCGTTCTTTACCCTCCTTCTATTTAATATCCTTTTTTAAAGTCATTTGACCTTCATCATTGCTTTTAATGAATGGGCATATTTGCTGGTGCACTTTGGGCCCCGTCACAGAATGGAAAGCAAACTCGCCCGGGTCATTGGCTCGCTCCAAGGTCTACATAGCGCTCTTGGGTTTACCACACAGCATTAGCAGCGTTAATGGAGGGTCAGCATTTTTTGTTTTGTTTTTCTTTTACTTCAAACGTGTTTGTTTAGTTATGTAAACAACGGGATTTTCCAATAAATGAAGCTTTGAGTTCACCCTCTTGTTACACGCCCATTGCGGTTTTGTATTTGTCAAGCTGACCCAGAGTGGCAAAAAAGTCTATGACATTTCTGATATAAAGAGTAATTACGAAATGAGGTGTGCCATTCTACAACCAAGGAGACGAAACGAATCCCACCAAAACACTCAAGAAGGATTAATCCAACAGGTTGCGTCATGGCCAGTTGACCACAATGCACACGTAAAGTAAACACGCCCACGTCTTCCGTTTCCGGCGCCCGTCCGATCAAGTTCTCAATCAACGTGATGTCAGGACTGAGACAATCACGGACCTGTCGCTTATGTACTGGAGAGAGTGAAATCAATAAAGTTCTATCCCAAAATAAATCCATTTGATCGATTAAAAAATTTCAAAGAAAATAAGAACATTTTTCTTTATTTCATTTCCTAGTTTCATAATATCCGCCGACAGCAACTAAGCCACCTGGAAGTCGGGGCCAAATTCTTAAGTCTAGCAAAAATTGTACACGATACCATACAGAGACAAAATGGGGGTTGAGGAGGATCAGGTTACCTCCGTGATAAAACATGAGACTTCTATACGAGATGTTCCCGATTGTTTACGATAGATTTCGCTCGAGCTTTCCCTGCCGTTTGGGTCAGTGTCAGTATAGTACGACCAGCTGAGTCGGGAGGTCTGATATACCCCTCTGTCTCTGTGTAGCAGCACGTAAAATTGTTAGACTTTGTCTTGGCTCTCGCCGCCGTAAATGTTTTTTTTTGGGGAATCTAGGAGTCGTTGAAAACTAGAATAAGGGCTTCCTTATACAAAAGAAAAGAAAAAAATGGCAGAGGGGGATACTAGGGCTTATGTCGCAGTCAACCAAATTATACTGACACCGACACTACCGGCAGACTCAAAACGATGGTTTGTTAAGGATCCGAACCAGTACCTTCAGGTTAGAAGCTGCAGGTTTAAACGACAGAGCTAACTCACATCCGACAAAAGAAATGTTTATAAAGAGAATTAAAAACAGAGAGAGAGAGAGAGAGAGAGAGAGAGAGAGAGAGAGAGAGAGAGAGAGAGAGAGAGAGAGAGACCATTTTGTCTGAGATGAATACCAGACTCATCAGATAAAGCTTAGCTAAGCGATGTGAGGCTGCAACTCAAAGTCCTTTCGCTACTCTGGCGTCTCTCAACCAACAGAGAACGACGGACCTCTCCGACATTAACGTTGGTATATCACACAATCCCTCATAAAGAACAAGCAAAACAGCGGCACAGAATCACTCAGCGATTTGTAGAGCCTGATGCCGAACACGCATGACAGCGAAGCCGCCATCTTGGTAGCTCTAGCCTGTCTGTCAATGTCTCTACTAACCGCCCAGAAAAGCGTTGGGAACGCCCCTGACTGGACCGCCCAGAAAAGCATTGGGAACGCCCTCTACTGGACTGGCTATATCAGTGTACAGACAAAACTCGATGCTTCCAGACCTGTTCATGTTACAGTCAGAAACAGAAACTAGCCATTCTCAGTAAATGTCAAAATCTTACTAATTTCCAAAGTAATCCCTTTGTCCAATCACAAAAGGAATTAAGTGATTATTTTAGGCATTTCAAGAGAATGGCTGGTTTCCTGGTTTGACTGTTAATCAAATGAGTTATAGTGTACACGTCCATGAACTACTATTGTGTACATCCAACTCTATCCCACCAAAGGCACTTACAATTTTAGTTGAAGGTGCGGGTCAAAAGATCAGATATTCTTTAAAAGACAGAAAGGAAAAGAGTAATTGCGGTTGGAAATATTCCCAGACACACTTTGCCTAAGATCTCACTTCCAAAACAAAACATATCGATCTTGAAAAGTTTAGTGAGTAAACACAAAGAGAATAAACACCTCAGATCTATCTAGATCTAAATCACAAGATATCACAAAGGGGTTTCTAAGCCTTAGAAGTTCCAAGGTAACGGCCATTGTATAATTTAGCAATATCGATTTTAACTTCTTGATTGCCTTTTTAATCGAAAAGTTTATGGGATTTTTAATTCTATCAAACGATATCCAATTCAATAATTTCTTTTATAATTTCTTTTTCCATTTTGTAATATAAACTATGATGGTTTTTGTCAAAATCGATTTCTTCTTTCACTACACCTTTGACTAAGAATACAATTATTATCATCAAGTTTATATTTTGTTCGATTATAATTTATATATGGACAAAGAATTATCTTAAGGACTATATGGAAACATGTTGAATGAGTCAAGGTTAGGGTATGTGAGCATAAACAACGTGAATTATGCAAATAACAAGGTACTCATTGCTGATTATGAATAAAAGCTGTAACAGCAATTACATACAATACACAGTGAAAACCGAGGGACTCAACTGAATTAGATGAAGACTGCATTGCAAGGTAATTTTTAGAAAGCCAAACATTTTAACCTGGAACATCTCATCAAGGCAAGTGATACCAGAAAGAAATGGTGGGCCATGATCACTGGTGCCTGTCGTTGATGTTGCTGTTGAGTTGGTTTAACATCCAACATCAGTACTAGATAGGCACTATTATGGACGGGCTCAAAGGCTGACGTCTGACAATTATATGTGCTGCCACACACGAGACAGGGTGGGGATGCCATGCCTCCTGTTTCAGCCGGTCTCAATAAACTGACACCGACCGAGCAAAATCGCCAGAGCTCGAACCCAGACCTTTTGCGTCGAAAGCCGATGTTCTACCCAAGGGCCACCGCCCCCTCCCCAAAACCGGTGTCTGGCACAGTTATGGCCCACAAAGAAACAAAAAAATATGTATGGGCAAAAGACTTCCTTTTCTAGAATAATTAAATTAGTTTCTAGTTCAGTAGTTGTGTTGTTTGGTAATGTATGAAACTGAGGACTAGAACAAAGCTACTATTTCCCGTTGCTTAAGGGGAATTTTCCATTTTATTATTTTATTTTTCAAATGAAATGATCAAGGGCAAAGTATATTAAACCCAAATCATAGTTACCGAGTGCTAAAAAGAAAGCAAGAAATGAGGAAAGAGGCAAAAGGTGGAAATCCCATTCTGGAGCGGATTGATCTAACCAATCACTCGAGATGTGTATTGATCAAACTCTAAAGTAAGCAAGAAATGAGGAAAGAGGCAAAAGGTGGAAATCCCATTCTGGAGCGGATTGATCTAACCAATCACTCGAGATGTGTATTGATCAAACTCATCAACAAGGTTTCAACAAATTGTGTGTATGAACTTTATTAAAAAATGGGCTTAACATTGAGACAAATTCTTTGGGAAAGGACATAAAAAGAATCGGGAAAAAATAGATCGATATCAGGATATCACGAAAATCCGCTAACTAGTTAACTACTAGAGCAACAGATCATCTGAAAAAAGAGAATTTCTAAACAGTAGTTTTAATTCACGTCAAAGAATCATTGTTTTTTTGTGATTGATACTTTTCAGGGTTAAAAGAACAAGACCATAAAAAATGCATCGCGCGAAAACCCCGCAGATGAATTGTAATAGTAAAGTTAGTTATTAATGGGCAAAATTACCACTGCTGTATGCAACATTAGGTTCTGGATAATAATCATTGCCCGCTAAAAATCCATACTGAGCTGTGTGCGGGGTATTTGTAAAACAATGAAAGGCACGCACCATAGCTTGGCTCCCACATTAACATTCCTAGCTGAAACACAGAGAAATAAAGGAGAGAGAGGAGAGAGAGAGAGAGAGAGGGAGAGAGAGAAGAGAGAGAGAGAGAGAGAAAGAAAGAGAGAGAGAGAAAAGAGAGAGAGAGAGAGAGAGAGAGAGAGAGAGAGAGAGAGAGAGAGAGAGAGAGAGAGAGAGAGAGAGAGAGAAGGAGAGAGAGATAGAGAGAGAGAGAGAGAGAGAAACCCGTGCAATGAAATTAATGTAACTAGGGAGGATACAGGACTCCCCGCCGCATCAGAGCCAAGAATATCGATCTGTTATGCGGACCAATCGGCCTGGATCGATTATCGATACGACAGGAAACCAGACGACCTGGCGTCACCGCTGAACGGCGGTGTCCCCAATCTTCAAAGCCTGGTGTATACACAGGGTACGATGGTGTGACCAGTGAACCGAATGTACAGTTAAAATAGGATCCAGGAGTACCTAAAGCCATTACTGCGGTCAAAAAAGTCATTGCGGCCATCAATGAAATTGCGTGCTTTGCGATGTATACGATGAAATTGAATGGCATCATCACGTTCCTTAGACACTAGGAAGAACTGGACTAGTACTGGACACCAGTGCAAATTCGCTGACCTATAGTCGTCGTTTTCGTTAACAGTAACGTTATCGCAAATTCTCAACTTTTATTCTGAGTCGGTCAATACAGACATTGCATTTTGGCCGGGATGTAAGCGAAATCATTGGTAGTGGGATTAAGTACAGAGTACAGAGAAATTTAGCCGCAGTAGTAATTGTAGTTGAGCTGATTTAACGTCCAACATTAGCACTATATAGGCTACATTGTGGACGGACCCCAAGACTGACATCTGACAAATGTATGTGCTGCCACACACAAGAAAGAGTGGGGATACCACCATGACTACTGTCTCAGCCAGTCACATTAAACTAACACCGATCAAACCAGTAAGGGGCGAATCGCCAGTGCTCAAACGATGGACCTCTTGCGTCGGAAGCCGACGTTCTACCCCAGGGGTTCTTTCTGTCTGTCTTATTGTCCGTCTATATGTGTCCATTGGTCTTTCCATCTGTCTGTCTCACCTGACCCTTTTTTCAAATTCTCCAAGATGACGGCAAATGCATTCCACAACACATTATCTTAATAGTCTGTGATAATGTTACCAATAGTTAACATAAACACAAACAATAGCTTCAAAATCCGGGATTTCCCCAGATGTGAGGTCTAGGTTAGAGAGCTAGAGAGAACTGGCACAGGCAGACGTGGATATCCGTGAAATAGCCTGGATTGGCGTAAAATTATTCTATAAATAGAGAAAAACATATAAGTTTTTTGAAGTCCCATCTTCTCTGAAGCCGCGGAAATTGGTCGTTTAACTTCAAAAAGTTAATTATAGCCATTTGCCATATACTCAGCAACAAACAGAACAAATCAACAACACCAAAAACGAAAAAAGAGTGTATTTGTTCATACAGTACTATAATAATGCATGTTTGGTTAATCAATTTGCGCTAAGTTTGAACTGAAACTGCATTTTACTGCAGCATTTATTGACTACTTCATCTGTTGCCACAGTTTAAGTAAACACCGTTGATATCCATTATCCGCTTCTTGTATTTCTCTTCCTAATTTTTTTTTTCAACAATATTCTATTTTCTTACAATTGCTGTGTCTAGATGACTAGCTTAAAACTTATTTAGTAAATTAGTATACTTTATTATTAGGTAAAATAAAACTAAAAGGACACTACTGTAATAGTAAGTAAAATAATAGAAAAAAATAGTAAGTAAAATAAACCTAAAAGGGCACACTAGAGCAGAACTAGTTGTTTAATACCACATGAGATTGATAAAAACTGCAAACAAAAAAGATTAGTTTGTTTCGCCTCTGATAGCGGATAGTAAAGCTTTGCTACTATAGCAGCTGCGGTTTGTTTTAGATGAATTACTAAACAAGAGCCTGAATTTGCTGGGTCATCTAGTTCTAAGGCCAGAGCTCAAGACTTGGTCTTCTGATAAGTTTTAGACAAAGATTTTGTTCATATCGTCAACAACAACAACAACAACAACAACAACAACAACAACAACAACAACAACAACAACAACAACAACAAGAGCAAGAACAAGAATACCAACATCAGCAACAAAAAAATAACAACGTTGAATACATACATAAAAAAGATCCTCACCAAATTTTCTCCGAATTGAGAAAGAAAAGAACAATGTGCAAAAAAAAGAAAAAAAAACATCAACCGCACCGCCTCAAAAAAAAATAAATAAATAAAAGAAATAAAAGAAACAATTGAATCACCGGTGACACTAGATTTCTTAGTAAAAATGGATAGAACGATTTTGTGGCGACAAACTTGCAAAGGTGAGTTCTGCCAAGAAATTACACAGCAATGATTTCTTTCAAAGTAACTTTATTTTCAAAGATACAGTTTCGGTACATCAGAAGGAGTGAGTTAAAAAACCTCGATACTTTTCAAAAGTTTATTTTAGATTACTTCACCAGTGGCACAAAGCATGGTTAATATTATTTTTTTTTAAATGCGCGACAACTTCTATTACGATTTCAACGCAACGCAAAAATAATCATCTGAAAGATTCTTTAAACTGGGCCCCAGTTGTAAAAAAAACCCCAGCACTCCAAGCATCATGAGCGATATCCTGTTGTTTAAGTGCGTCATCCAATAGCCTTCATTACAGCACGGTAGCGTAAGAGATCTAGATGCCTGATTCAATCATGATTATTGTTTTCGTGCATTACAATGACGTAAAAGGAATGTAAAAAATGCAATGCGGATTGCGGGTTTTCAACGGCTCTATAAATCAATAACCAAAAGGAGTATATATACTATATACTCCAGCCGTAAATGTAGCAACATGTCTGGAATGATAAAAGTGCTTTGTGCAGTGCTTTGCTTTTGCACCAGTTTCCCTTCCGCGTGCCCCACCACTCATAGCACAAGACACACAGATACTCTCAAAAACAACATCATCATCATCAACTATGAATTCTGTTCCCAAATCTCTCCAATGTTGGATTTCTTTTAAAGAAGAACAATATTTACCCACTTAAAACTTTATAAAAAAACAATGAATTATTGGTAATATCAAAGCTTCAAATTTCTACTTTCATAACTGGATTTAAGACGGCCATTTAAGTTGTCTATTATTATTAGTTTTGCTCACCCAGTATTACTTAAAAATAATATTTTTTCAGATAGTTAAAAAATAGAACCTGGATAAAGCACAGCTTGAGGTAAACCAAAATATTGAAAGTGACTACTTAATTTCAGGCTTGGGATCGTATTTACAATTACAGCTAGTTTTAGGATATGTGAATAAAAGGTCTTAAAATCAGTTGTAAGTTCATGTGACAGACTGTCCAATTACGACTCCAGATCTGTTTTTAAAGGTCGAGAGCTCTCGATATATGAGTGAGGAATGATATTGTCCGGGAGCTTTCAAACACTAAGAAAACTTTTACTGCTTTGACCAAAGAACCGATCACTCAGCCATGAGATCCAGCAGTAGATAAAAGACATGTCAACTTCATTTCAGATCGAGCTTAGATAGTTAAACAGTTGCATTTTCCCTAAATATATACGTGCGGTAGGTCTCTCATAATTATTTGGACTGATCTTTTTCAAAATTAACCATTTTTTAACAACTGCTGTGTCTAGAGGACTAGTTTCAAACTCATTTATAATAACGTTAGTAAATAAAGATAAACGGGCACCCTTCGTGCAACAACTACTTCTTTAATAGATAAAGAGATACAATTCTAATAAAAACACATTTTTTTTTGCTTCGCGGAAAAAAGCTTTACTTCTATATGAGCTGTAATTTGTTATTGATAAGTTAACAACCTTGACCCTGAATCTCCTGGGTCATGGAGTCCTGAGCCTGGAGGTGACGTCTTTTGATAAATGACTTTGACCCTGAATCTTCTGTCTTTTGATAAGCTCTAGATAAGAATTTTCCCTCAGAACCTCTTCTCCTCAACAAAACAACAATGACAAAACAAAACAAAAAGGCTACTTATATATTTGAATTCATAAAAAATGATTCTTAACAAACTCTCTCATAAATAAAATGAAACAGCACGAATACAAAGAGTTAAAACAAACCCTCTCTCTAGTAAAAAAAAAAAGAATACAGACAAGACAAATACAAAATAACAAAGTGAACTGACCTCCAATAAAAAAAGAACAGCAGCAAAAGGATCAAACAAACAAAAGGATTACTAATGATACTAAGTTGAAAAGGAAATACAATTTAATTTTTATTGTGGTGAAACAAACCTACAAAGAACAATGGGGCCATGAACTTGTATACATACAGACATATTTTTTTGCAGACTGCCTTTTTGAAAGGTCAGTTTTGGTAGATCCGAAGGACGGAGTAAAAAAACGCGATTGAACTGTTGCTATGATATCGCTTCTTTAAGCTTCCAAGACATGGTTATTTCTTTTTTCAATGCGAGACGACATTTATCAGGATTTTAATGAAATAGCGAAAGAGCGTACTATGAAAAAAAATCCCCTTAAACTCGCCCAGAACTGCATAAAAAGTAGCCCTTAAAGTATCAAGTGCGAGTCCTATTTAAAATGTTTCAGTGTATTATCAAATGACATTTATAACAGCACGGTAGCATTCTTAGGTCTATATCCGTTCCTTATTCATGCTTTTGTGACTTTCACATATCATAAATGGAATATTAAAATGTGTGCTGATTGCGGTTTTTCCACGGCTGTAGGAATCAATAAGCCATTAGGAGAATAAAATACTCCAGCCATCATTTGTGCCAACATTTTTGGGATGATATGGGGTGAATTACTTGTAAGTTTCCGCTTCGCTTGGCACTGCTCTCACAGCACGAGACACACACACACACACACAAACTGTCTCACACGCAAAAATATCAATATTACTCAGGAATTCGGGTCCAAAATATCTATCCAGTGATGGATTCCTTTCAAAGAACAATAACATTTACCCAGTTAAACTTTCTGAAAAATCGAAATATTGATAAAATCTAGGTCTTAAATTTCTTTTTTCATAACTGGGCTTGAGGCGGCCTTTACATTGTCTCTTTAGTTGTACACACCCAGGATTAAGTTTGGCATTAATGTGATATTGAACCATAATTATCTGAATTGAGATTAAATTCACGGAGAACAACTCATTATTTGCGCAACCATATGCAGTTAAAGGATTTATCAAATTTTTATCTACCGTATTCACAATTTGGTATAAGGACTTGGGCCAGCCTCCAGAAATAACAATTATGAGTATTAAGTGTCCCTCCAGAGAATGTTCAGCCTTATGTAGTCCTATCCACAGCCTAACATGATATAAAGAAAACGTACAGCCCTGGTGTGTTTTGGTACACTAAATTCAGAATAACAGAAATATTTAAAAAACAAACGGAATTATAGATTCTTTTGACGAACAATACCTCTGGTAGGAAAACCTATTGTAAACCCATTTGTCACTCCCTTGTTATTATTTTAAAACAGTTGCATTTGTCCAGCCATTCAAAGAGATGGTTAGAAACAAACAACAAAACTAGTTCTTGAATAAGTTATTGTTTCAATCGAACCCTACACTTGGAAATTGTAAACCCGATGTTACGCTTGATCTGTTTTGTTGTTGTTATAGGATGAGAGTTATGCTCTTCGAGTGATGGGCGATATAACAACCAGGAACTAAGATGTTTAAACAATACAGCTGTATTGTCCTCGCTCAACCCCTTAGGGCAGGTGGGGCCAGGTCTTTCCTAGCCCGTGTCCCAGGTGTGACTCAAGGGAGAAATCCACTGGCACTCATATTTTGAACTCTACAACAAAAATAAGTGAAAACTTTAAGCGAAACTGTAACGAAAGATTATATATTGATGTTTCAACCTTACGAACCTTTCCCCACAACAGTCAAACGCTCTTCTATATATTGATGTTCCAACCTTACGAACTTTTCCCCTCAACAGTCAAACGCTCTTCCGACTGAGATAATGAACGCTACTTGAGGCACATTAATGGATTCTGTGTTTTTGAAGGCCCCAACGTCTCTTTCTGAGAGGGTGTTTGCCCTATCACCCCCTCCCCCCTTACCACATAGACACTCCTCCAATCATCACCACAATGAAAATTGTACTTGCAGACACTCCGACTAAGATGTCCAGTCCAGGCGTCCACTGAGGAAGGCAACCGGTTTGTGCTGGGCTAAAAAGTCACATGATCGACAAAATAACGCCTGATTGGTTTATACTGCCCCTTTTCCAAATCTGCAGCGGTCTTATCGACAAGAAAGGCGAGAGACAGAGAGCAAGCTATTAGATATACTCTTATAAAACATGTTTTAAAAAATAGGCCGGGGAGGGGGGGGGCGTTTATTGAACCAGACACCTTATCCAGCAATAGAAACGAAACTGGAACAAACCATCACAATAAAGATTTCAGTTTCATTTCCCAAATGTCGGGTGGCTCATAGATCAGTCGCTAGTGCGCCTACCCTACGAGCGGGAGGGTCTAGATGCGAAGCTTAGCTGGTGTCAGCGTCTTCCCTTCTGGGACCCCTTACGGGAACTTATGCGGCGTATAATTAATCAGACATTAAGCCTGTACCTCGAGAACTACGCTACTGGATTGCACTTTCACCCTTACTTGAGCATACACAAAGATTAAAATGAACTTGAACCATGAATTTCCTCCCTTATTATTATATGCTCCAATAATTATTATCTACTAACAATTAAATTCTAGTTAAGGAATTCTCAAGATCGATAGCTGCGGAAACGCATACAAGTGAATCAATATTCATCTAACGTCATCAAAATTCTCGGGAGAAATCGACAAACTTAATCCTCTTAGTTTGCTCATCTCAATCTACCCTTTCATTTCACACAGCCCGCCCCTTCCTGAACATTGCATTCCTTGCAAAAATTCAAGATAAATGGAAGGGAAAAAAAGAAAAAAAGTGGGAAAGAATGGCATGGTTTTAACTTAAGACCTCGGCTCAAAGCTGTGACGCCACAAACCAGGGAACTGATCGATAGGGTCCGCATTGTGTCCCCGCTGTATCCCAATTGTGTGATTGTGTGATCGTGTGATCATTGTATCCCCCCAACATCAGACTGCACCGCCAACGATTGGACATTGATTGGCGATCAGAGCAGGAGAGAGCAAGGGGGGATAGCAGGGGAGAGAAGTAGAGAGAGGAGATGAGAGAGCAAGGATTGAGAGAGAGAGAAAGAGAGAGAGCAAGGGAGAAATAGATAGATAGACATATAGAGAGAGATAAAGAGAGAGCGAGCGAGCGAGCGAGCGAGAGAGAGAGAGAGAGAGAGAGAGAGAGAGAGAGAAAGACAGAGAGAGATACAGACAGAGAGAGAGACAGACATCAATACAGACAGACAGACAGAAACAGACAGAAAGAACTTGCGCAGAGTCTGAGTACCGCTACGGCAGACTTTTCATCTGGGACCCGGCTCCGAGACCCACAACTCAAACAGCCCATTGTTTTCCTGCCACTGTAATTAAGCGGGACCTCAGCATCAACTTCAGACAATCATTGGTCGCACTATGAGAGCACAAGAACGCACGGTGCACACAGATTGGCACATTGTTCACAGCTTGGTGCGCACTAATTATACTTGCACTTCCTTTTTGTGCCCTAAGGCTGTTTTCAGTCTAGGTTGAAGAAAAAGAAATTAAGGCAGACTTTACATGAACTGCCAATTTCTTTCTGATATTTAATGTGTACCTTTGTTTTTTCAAATTATACTAGGCCTACAGGTTTTACTATGTTGATGAAGCGTACTTCACTAAATTTTCTGTAAAATTGTATGCGGAGACACGGGGAGATGGGTCGGAAGTGGAAAAACAATGTGGGAAATATTCAATGACACCATTGTGAATGGCTTGAACCCATCGAACAATTCATAGATCTGCGTGCTTTCGACAAGGTGATGAGTGCTCTATTCAAGCACCACACAAGAATTCACCAATCAATGAATTGATCTAGACGGCATTATTCGTCTCTAAGCAAATGGTTTGATCTAATTATGACCTATTGTGTTTCATATCTTAATGCTTTGATCGGTAAGCCTTGGAAGCTTCTCCAAGTTTCGTTAGAAGTTCCCCACAGGGTCGCCTGTCTTCTGCTTTTTATTCTTCTAAGCCCTTTGTTTTATTTGAAGTTTGTCTTTTTTGCCGATATATAATTATCTTTTTCATTCATATGATGTAGCGCACAGAAAGCCTCTATTGCTGTGTTAGCGAAATATATTAAGATACAGTCTAACTCAGAAACTAGATCTATGTATTGTCAGGAAATGCTTAACATTTTTAGCCAATCCCAAACAAGGTTTTGGGGGGGTGCTATATATTGTTTTTGTTTTGTTGTTGTTTTTTTGTTTAGTTAATTTTTTTGAGTTTTTTGTTTTGCTTTATGTTTGTTGTTGTTTTTTGTTGTTTTTTTGTTTGTTTTGTTTTTTGCTTAGTAACAGAAGAAGGTGGTAAACTTTCACTCCAAAACCAAGTACTTTTAAAGGTGGAAATAATTGTTTAGATTTTATGTCGCTCTGAATAGTCTTTATATGGTTTAATTTGGGCTATTACAAACATAAAGCAAAACAAAAAACTCAAAAAAATTAACTAAACAAAAAAACAACAACAAAACAAAAACAATATATAGCACCCCCCCAAAAAAAACAAAAAACAAACAACAAAAAAACAACAAAAAACGTATTATGATCTCTGTAAGTTGCGTGTGTGTTTTTATTTCGAATAATATTATTTCTCCTTCCACACTACCATAATTATGTTTTTTATTTCATCCACCTGTTCTTGTATAGCTGCTTAAAAAAAAACGTCATCAATTTCCAAATTACGTAAAACAATTATTGACAGCCAATTTATTTTTTTGCTTGTACCTTTTTTATACCAGCATACCCACTCCCAAAAAATTAAAGTTGCGTGGTCTAGTTGAAACTATTATGTACCTATACATTTGACAGAAAAAAAAAATTAAATGTGTTTTACAAAACATATAAAAAGACTATCAAAATGTATTATCATATCATTATATTTAGGTCTATTTATATTTTCGGACTTTCTACGTCTTATTTTTAGATTAATATCCTCTAAAGCAATCGACATAACTAGATCAATATTGTGTCTCTGTTCCTATATGGGTTGGTTGAATTCGGTTTGCTTTAGGTATAATATAAATAACGATATTCAGGTTTTCACACTTCCGCCCAGCCTCAGCACTGAAAGTCTTTTATGCACTGCGAAATTGATTGGGAGGACGATATCGATTTTCATTCTTAACGGTTGAATCGATGCATGTTACAAATGGTAATCAGCTGCCTCGCCAGCCCGTGTGCCTGTTTTTATTATTTCTAATCTTTCTGCCCGGTTTTCATGACAGCAGCCGCTCAAAACACTATGGTATGTTCTGTTGACTTTTCGGCGAACATTGTTGGACACTAAGCCATTCGGCATTTCCAGAATGACAGTAGTTAGGAAATTACAGTAGTTAGGAAATTACAACAGTTAGGAAAAACAACAACAATTATAACAACAACAATAACAATAACAATAACAATTACAATAACAATAACAGCAAAGGCAACAACAAAACAAAAAGCAAGACAACAGCCACAGTAAAAACAACAACAACACAGAACAAAAATCACAACAGCATCCAGAACAACAAAAACAACAATGCAACAACAACAATCAGCAACAACATCAAAATAGCAGTGGTAGGAGTAGTAGTAGTAGTAGTAGTAGTAGTAGTAGTAGTAGTAGTAGTAGTAGTAGTAGTAGTAGTAGTAGTAGTAGTAGTAG
>RQTK01000072.1:202249-221818 GCA_003991915.1 Elysia chlorotica | reverse complement strand
CTACTACTACTACCACTACTACTACTACTACTACTACTACTACTACTACTACTACTACTACTACTGCTACTACTACTACCACTACTACTACCACTACTCACGCAGCATCCTGGACTTTGCCCGGAGCTCCTCAGCGTCACCCCTGTAGCTGTCCGCAGTGTCGCGCATCTCCTGGCGACAGTCCTCGATCACATCAATCACATACTCCGACTCCTGGTCAAACAGGTCGATCAGGGATTCGATGAACCAGCGCTGGGAAAGGTGGGGGGGGGGGGTGATGAAGGTAGAGAATAATAATATGTTACTTCTGTATTTCCTTACATTGCACTGTTTGTGTGTTTGGTAGATCAGGTTTCTAGGATTTAACTGAGCCCTGAACGAAAGTGTGCTATAGAAAAGAAACATCAATGAGAAATGTTATTTTTATGGGGGCAGGATTTTTAGGCAGTGTTGTCTTTTGACTCAGGGGGCGAAAAATATACCAGAGAAAAGAACCTTTCTACTGGTTGCAAAAATTTAGCACTCCCATGCGTGGATTTAGTGAGGGATCTATTGAAGCAATCTTTTGGTCCATCGCCAGCAACTAACAGCTTTCTGATTTCATATTAGCCTGTCTGCCTCAGCCGTACAAATTTTACTGAACCTGATTCGGTAGTCAGCAGTAAGGAATAATTCAGCCTTCTCAGGATGCAAATCCGAAACCATACCGGCCGTGCGACGTCGTTTCAGATACATTGCGTTGTATGATTTGGCATTTACTCTGGTACAGTAGATTAGTGGTTAAATATGATGGAACGGCACTTGGCCACATCTTTGTGAACATCAATACCAGCACGGCAGTATTAGTTGAGGCTCAGCTGAAAGGTAATCTCTTTGGTCTGGAAGAGACGCTGTTAAACGCTTTCTGGTTTACCACGGCGATTAGCGGGGAAGTTGAGTTGAGTTGGTTTAACGTCTAATGTGAGCACTTGTGGACGGGCTCCAATACTGGCGTCTGATCATTTCATGTGCTGCCATACACGAGACAGGGTGGGGATTCCATGACTCCTGTCTCAGTCGATCGGCGTTTAGCTTGCCTGTGTGATAGAGCACTTGGCACTGATGCGGGAGATACCAGTTCGATGTTACAACCAGACATACTTATTTGTCGGATATCGTCGCATCTAACGGGGTCGGTGTCCGCGCAGTGTGACCGGCTGAGACAGGTGTCCCGGTATACTCGCCCTGTCTCTGTGTGGCATCATGTAAAAATTGTTCAGATCTTATATCTTGGATTTCCTTAAACATTTAAATCTAGTTGCTGACGTTGAACGATGAGACGCAAACCAAAGCAACCAATGTGAATTACCAAGCAGATTTCCTATTCGGCGATGGGTTTGTGGTCTTTAGCATGGGGGTAGATCTTGTTTCAGCCGTCAATTTGATGACATTATGAGATTTGACCGGAGATCTAGGTTGCTGACAGATCATCCTTTCTTTGTTCCCCAAGCCATATCTTGACATCTAGATCTATGCTTGACTCAGGGAGAGAGAGAGAGAGAGAGAGAGAGAGAGAGAGAGAGAGAGAGAGAGAGAGAGAGTTGCAGGAGACCACGACCACAAAGTAGGCCTACCATTGAACTAGATTTGCCGTTCTATTTGCTAGAAGTGTTACGTAAGTTATTTTTAGAAATACGGTCGTACAGGGTATAACACAAAGAAGGGATCTATTTCCTAGCGACCTTCAAAACTGACATCATAAGGTGATCTAGTGGGGCCATTGACCTGAATGTAAGCCTATTACGCTTATGTAAAGGGACGCATCCTAAATTCCAGGAAGTCTTTACCTAGGTGGCTCTGCCTATGTGTCTCTATCTATGTATATCTGTCTATGTATCTCTCTATGTCTCTTCTCCCTCCCTCTCTGTCTTTGTCTCTGTCTGAATGTCTGTCTCTGTGCCTGTCTCTTACACTCTCTGTCTGGCTGTTTCTCTCTTCATCTCTCTCTCTCTCTCTCTCTCTCTCTCTCTCTCTATCTCTCACTCTCTCCCTCTCTTGCACATACCCATACACAAAAACAAACTCTGGAGATTGTGGGCCTATATACAATAAGCCTAAATAAAAACACAACAAAAACAAAAAAAAACAAAAAAACAACACCCCCCTAACAATAAACACATAAAAACAAAACAGAACCAAACAAGAACAACCCCCCTCCTAAAAAAAAAAAAAACAACAATAAAAAACAAAAAACAACAACCACACACACATGTAAAACTTAATGACATGGCGTAAACCAGTCGAATAGTTTTAACTTTCCTACAAACCATTAATCGTTACATGACGGAATAATTATGAAGGCAGTTATCTAATAGAATGCTAACATCTTGTCATATGCACTCATGTTTTTCTACAATGGCAGGGTCCTTTGATTAGTTGATATCTCTACACCCATAGTCAGCAACTGAGCTATATTCAGGATGGGTCCCAAAACTGATGTCTAATCAACACTTCTGTCTCAGCCGGTCACATCATACTGATACAGACATAAGAGGTCATATGGACGCCCAACCAAAGTGACACTATTGGGATCGAACCAATACATTAATCGACAGCTCTACCATTTGGCCACCCTGCCCAACACTCCTTTAGTAGAAGCACAGAAACATATATCATTTGGGCCTCTTCTTTGAAAGTAGGTGTTCTCGTAGAAACATCTTTTTGATAAACTACTAGAAGTACTGAGTACGTTTTCAATATTTAAAAACATGTTGTTGCGCATGAATCGCTATATCTTTTCCTATAGAGTTAAGTAGGCAAGTAGCACCCGTAGTTTTTTTTAAACATGCAGGTTTTTTTGGTTGCTTTTTTATTTATTCATCAAATGAGTGAAGTATTATTCCCTCCACACCCAGATGGTCTACAAAAGTCATGGTTTGATTATTAAAATACTGTCCTAAATTCTGATGAACAATAAAAAAAGACTAACTTATATAAATGTAGGTATGACGCAATTTTCCTTTGAAAAAGAAAGAGATATCGAATTTTTTCTTTGGTTAATTGTAAAATTCGATGCCATATTGCCTGTTTTGCCAGAAAAAAGGATATCCCTTTAACTTTCTTTTACCTGTGACGTTTATTGTGCATTATATTTCGCAATCAGCATCAACAAAATACCTCAATATCTGATTCTTCTTCAAAGAAAAGGAATTCTGCAGGCTTATTTGAAATAATCTTTAAGTTCTCAAATTCAAATATTGAAATTGTGAAAGGATTCCTTTAGGACAACGATTATCAAGAATTTTTATCTTTACATATCTTTGAACCAAGATGGCGTCCTCAAAAGCAGGGGGCGTTACTCGCATCCTAAGAACTTCACCGCTTTGATGTTACGTCACTTCGATCTCATAATTGCGCGTTTTGTGATTAGACGCTCTTTTGTCATACCCAATTAAATCAAGTGGATAAAAATCTTATTTGTAGTAGAAAGCAAAGGTCTTCTAAAAACCCATCGACAACACAAAACAACAACAAAACAAAACCAAAAGTTAAACAACAACTAAATAAACAAACAACAAACAAAAACAACATAACAAAGACAAAAAAAAAAAAACAATAAAAAGAAACACACACACACACATGTAAAATTTAACCTATGGCCTGACTCAGTCAAATACTTGTAACTTTCCAACAAACCATTAATCGTTACATGACGGAATAATTATGAAGGCAGTTATCCAATAGAATGCTAACATCTTGTCATATGCACTCATGTTTTTCTACAAAATGGCAGGGTCGTTTGATTGGTTGATATCTCTACACCCATAGCCAAAGACTGAGCTATATCCAGGATGGGTCCCAAAACTGATGTCTAACCAAGACTTCTGTCTCAGCCGGTCACATCATACTGATACATACATAAGAGGTCATATGGACGCCCAACCAAGGTGACACTGTTGGGATCGAACCAAATACATTAATCGACAGCTCTACCATTTGGCCACCCTGTCCAACACTCCTTCAGTAGAAGCACAGAAACATATATCATTTGAGCCTCTTCTTTGAAAGTAGGTATAATTTTAGAAACATCTTTTTGATGAACTACTAGAAGTAATGAGTACGTTTTAAAAAAAAATAATTATAAACAATTTGTGGCGCATGAATCGCCCTATTTTTTCCTAGAGAGGTAAATAGGCAAGTATCACCCGCAATATTTCAACATGCAGGCACTTTTTTTGGTTTGTTTTCTTATTCATCAAATGGGTGAAGCGTTATTCCCTCCACACCCAGATGGTCTACAAAAGCCATGGTTACTAAAAATACTGTCCTAAATTTCTGATGAACAATAAAAAAGACTTAATTATATATATTTAGGTATGATGCAATGTTCCTTAGAAAAAGAAAGATATCGAGCTTTTTCTTTTGTAAATTGCACAACCCGATGCAACATCGTCCGTTTTCTAGAAAAAGTGTATCCATTTAACTTTCTTTTACCTGTGATGCGTATTGTGTATTGTATTTCGCAACCAGCATCAACCAAATATCTCAATATCTGAGTCCTCTTCAAAGAAAAGGAATTCTGCAGACTTATTTGAAATAATATTTAAGTTGTCAACTTCAAATAGTCAAATTGTGAAAGGGTTCCGTTAGAACAACGATGATCCAGATTTTTTATCTCTACATATCTTTGAACCAAAATGGCGTCCTCAAAAGCAGGGGGCGTTACTCGCATCCTAAGAACTTCACCGCTTTGATGTTACGTCACTTCGATCTCATAATTGCGCGTTTTGTGATTAGACGCTCTTTTGTCATACCCAATTAAATCAAGTGGATACAAATCTTATTTGTAGTAGAAAGCAAAGGTCTTCCCTAGATCTTGGTCTCAAGGAAGATCCTATACCGTGGTAGGATCCCAGACTAATCATACAACAAAGAGCACGGAGACAAAAAGAAGTAAAGATAAAAGAACCAACAGTAAGACTTGCCCTTGCAAGTCAGAGTGAATAATATGATTATGATTAATACACAATAGGTACACATAGTATGACTGCATCAGTATACGGCACAGACTTACCCTGGTGGCAGGGGTGAGGGACTTCATCCTAGCCCTGAAGATCGGATTCTGTAGCAGGAACTCCATGGCACCTGACGGGGGCTGATGTCTCTGTTCTGTCTTTCTCTCTCGCTCTCTTACCCTCTTAGTCTCACTCGCCTCCCTTCAAGCCATCCACAAACTGGCGCTTGAGCGTAAGTATTATAGTGTTTGCGAAAAGGAGTTGCTACATTGTATATAATATTGTAAATTCTTTATTCCAGTGTGTTTCCGACACTCATTGATAACTTAAATAACACCCGAGCCGAATTGTGAGTGCAAAGCTACACAATCACAGCTCCATTATTGTCTTCCTTGATACGTTCTTTTACTTACTCATAAGTTGGGCTATAATGAAATAAAGCAGGGGTTAGAGTAGAAGACGGGATATATCACAGAATACACATTAAAAGCACGCCTTCTTTCTAGCGGGTGTCAGATCAAGTCCTAAACCTATCTCGGCCACATTACATTTAATAGCATAGAACCTTTGCAGTAATCACAGAGCGTATACGGAAAAGGTTCTGTCCATAACACGATTATTCACTAAATACATATGATGCTTGACATTTTCCGCTGAAAATGTTCATCTGCGAATTCAGTCGAAGATTTTTGTAGTTATTAGAAAATTAGATGTTTGTGCTAAAAGCTTTAGATTTTGGTCTTATGAAAATATGAAATAATGCCAAGGAATTTATGAAAAAAGGACCCTCAGCTTTTGCATACTTTCTTACAAAATTATAACGCTTTTTGTCCAGAAACCAGTTATACGATACAGTTTCTTTTCCTGAGACAATCTTTTTTTTATGAAAGAAGCAGATAATGTAAAGTCAACCTCTGGTTTATTCCATCAACGATACACCTTAATGCCATGGACACCAAGGTTTTTATGCAATCATGAAGAATTTATAAACACCTCAAATAAGTTCCTACCTAAATATTTGTTCAATATTTATTCATATATTTTCGAATATAAATACCTCATATGGAACAGAGATTTAAAATCAAAGCATTTGCCCTTATAACCCAAATTGGTTTCCCGAACTTTTATTTCAATATTTATAATGTGGTCCATTTACATTGTTGAAAAATGTAACCACATATGTGTCCTGTGGTATAAACACTAAAATTGTTTTGGCTCGAATTTTTTTTATGGGTCTTACTGTTTTAATATGGATACAGAAGTGAAGTTGGGGACTATAAAGCTATTAAGTACAAGGAGAACGCAGATTAAGACATCCGGGAGTCTAAACTTACTTCTTCTTTGCGAATACTCCCTTAGAAACATAGAAACATCGTTGTGAAAGTGTTGATTTGAACAAAGGAGAAATCAGTCTTACAATGTCTTAATGGAACCAAAAATAAAAAAAATAGCCAGAACTCTCTATTTTATAGGAAACATCAACACAAAGTCATCCTGAGTCGGAAAATTCGAGTGGAGAAGACCGTATATCTATAGCACTTTGTGTTAAAACAAACAACTCATCCATTGTCCAAGGTTCTTAAGGCGAATACTTAAAAAAGAGAAGATTGTTTTATCAGTTATACTGAAAGAAACAATTCACTCATTCAGTTCATGTTGGAACAAACAACAAACACATAGTTTCAAGTTTTGTATTGAAATGACTTAATATCCATAACAATTAACACTCTATGTTGACACTGCCGGGAGTCGGTGACAGTTTGATTTCTTCTCTCTCTCTCACTCACTCCCTCTCTATGTTGACACTGGCAGCACAACCATAACGATAGTCTACATCTCATGTCCGACGTCCTCATACCCACAACACTTTACGTTGACCCAAGCATCACATCCGTAGCCTAAGACTTGGGTGGAACATTTAAACCAAACCCAGAGCCTCGAGTTTGATCATCACCACTGCAGGCTGGTTACCTGCTTCTGTCACAGCTAGTAAAACTCACGAGACTGTCACAGACTCCCGGCAGCGGCCCCACTCAGTGCTCCCTCGCGACCAACGACCAACGACCAACGACCAAAGACCAACGATCAGCGTGAGGCGCGTGTCGCGTGTCGCCACATAATAGGCGGGTGGGACCACAGATTAGAGAGACAGGACAGATCTACAAACAGTTGCGGGTTGAACCGTCTCTAAGGCTGGTCGCCATTTTTAAACAGGTACAAACATCGATCGCGTTCCATGGAAAAAAGCGATTGGAAGGCCTGCGCGATTCATATTTACCCCAGTTAATACGGCATTTACGACTTGCCTGGAAATTTATAGACTTTTTTTTATTTGGGCCTAAAGAATTTTTTTTGTATTTATCATTATTAATAAAATGTGAAAAGTTTACGCTAATTTACATTACATTTAGAACCGAAAGGCTCACCTTTAGTTTACGGTCTGATAAGTTATAAACAATCTTAACGCTATTTTACTCTCCAGATTTGCATTCTAGATGCCGATCTAGAATCTAGAATTAATTTGGATATAAATTAATTCCCATTGCACTGTTTTTTTCAATGAAGTGAACCTTGATATATTTAGACCCCTTAGATCTTTAAGCAAGTTTTATATCTTGTGTACTTATGTTTTATGACACCTTGGTTTCTATCTGGAATATTTACTAATATGAGGGGATATCTATTTGGATATAAAAGTCTATAATTATGAACCCACTAATAGTGATATATCCTCTCTGTCTGTCTCTTTCAAATATGGCGGCGAACTTGGTTACGGTAAAAGTTTGTGTACGCAAAACCGCTGCTTGTGTTCCTTCATTGTCTCCCTTTACTGTGAATAGGACCAGGTCTCATGCCAGCCTGGTGACGGCTAACCGGCCCCCTCCCTCTCTTTCCCTTTCTCCTCTTGCCCACAGTTAATCATCGATCTGATTGATTTCCGATATATCTGAGGCCAGAGCGCGTGCAAGAGAGAGAAAGGGAGAGAGAGAGAGAGAGAGAGAGAGAGAGAGAGAGAGAGAGAGAGAGAGAGGGGTAGCGCTTGAGACATTTTTTGTGAGCGACATTTAGAATTATATACATCTGCTTTTTTACCACTATCCGCCATTTTATCAAGATTTGTTTACAGAAATGTATATCAAAGCAGACAGTTAGTGCTATGGATGGACAAGCAGGCTGTCCGGAGTTCAA
Organism: Elysia chlorotica; assembly: GCA_003991915.1. Taxonomy (NCBI): domain Eukaryota; kingdom Metazoa; phylum Mollusca; class Gastropoda; family Plakobranchidae; genus Elysia; species Elysia chlorotica. The sequence continues at coordinate 213,635 of RQTK01000072.1, read as the reverse complement.
ATCCCGTCTGATGCTTTAGTCTTCGTAAATAAAATACCTTGTGATAACCCAGGCGGCGTATAGCTACTACAAATCAATGACATTCCTACATTCTCTAGCGTTAACTTTTTCGGAATCGACAGAAGATCAACGGGTTAGAACTCTTGACTGACGAGCGAGAGGTCTGTGATTCGAATCCTACCAAATATCCCTGTGTCACCTCAAGCTGTAGTCTATCATGTTAAGCATACAGAGAGCAGTGTTCAAGGCATGCTGCATTGCAGAATTCTAAATCACACTTCATATGTTGAGCACTCACGTTAACACTGATTTGACACTGGTTGTTTCAATGAGTCGCTGGGAAAGTGCATGTAATGCTCCCGGCACTTCAGTTCAAAGGCGTGGATCTTTATAAATATAAGGTAGGGCAGTTGGCTGCCATGTAAGTTAATTGTGCGCACTGAAAGTCACGACTAGGGAATCATTGTAGCGACTCATGTTTTTCATATTTGTATACCTTTTATTGCAGTCTATGAACAATCAACCTATATATTAATTTTGTTAACAACTGGCGCAGAAACTGGCAATCTGTTTGAGTCTCTGTATATTTCTTTGGATCTTTACCTTAGGTCTGTCTGTCTGTTATCTATCTATCTATCTATCTATCTATCTATCTATCTATCTATCTATCTATCTATCTATCTATCTATCTCTACATCTTTGTGCGTCAAGATGTTCTTCTACAATTATAAGTTGACGTGAAAACTGGCTAAAACTGGATCATCAGATCTTAAAGAATCTAAACACCACACTGAGACAATGTTAATGAGGTATGCTATTAACAAACGGACGGATGTATTCGAAAGCAGCGCCACAGCATATTTCTAACAATACCTAGCTCAGCATACACTTAATTGCCATGAACGTCTATCTGTGACAGTCAATAGCGCACTATCGCACATCGACACAAAACAGATTTTTGTGTGGGCAAGATACCTTTGTTTACAGTATACTATCGACTTTGTGTATGGAGTGTATTTCGTCGATCAGACAGTGCCAGGAAACGAAACACGAATTATATTGACTCTTAATTTGTTTTCCTATTTCTCTTACATTTCGACAATGTAATAAAAACTATTTCGATACTTAAAATGTATATACAAGAAAAAAAACTACAAAAAAAACACAACTAACTGCAGCAGCAGTAGTAGTAGTAGTAGTAGTAGTAGTAGTAGTAGTAGTAGTAGTAGTAGTAGTAGTAGTTGTAGTAGTAGTAGTCGTAGTCGAATCCATCTCTTTGACCTTGTTACAGCGCGCTGGCTCATACTGGTTATTGCAGCGGTGGTGCGCAATTTGTGATTTCCTTCCTGGTTAAAGGAAGACTCCATAAAAAAGAGTAGTAGAAGATAAAATTAAAGCCAAGTATTGTTTGCTATCGGGTCAAGTGCCCCTCTTGTCCAGACACGTAGGCTCAGATTTGGCCTCTAGGGTCTCCAGATTTAAACTGAACTCTGTTATTCTTCGATGCAGAGCGTTTACGTTGGCGACGACATACACGCACACACACACACACAGACACAAATACTACAGATCAACACACGTCTAATTTTACATCATATCCGATAAAATGTTGCGCTGTGGTGACAAGTAGTAGTATTAGTAAGTTGATAAACCCGTCTGAAAAGGCGTCGGACCTGTCATATAATTTGGAAAAGGTGTCGGACCTGTCATATAATTCGGAAAAGGCGTCGGACCTGTCATATAATTCGGAGAAGGCATCAAACGTGTTATATAATTCGGAAACTTTCATTGTTCAAAGCGTCGCCATGATTTCCCTTCACATTCGTCAAGTGATAAAACATCTCTTGATTATTCTTATTACCGTGCCTGCGTGTTTAGGTGAGTACTGAGTAGTATCATAAAAAAACCCAACGATTTACGATGTTTTGTTAGTTTTTGTGTTAGGGATCCCTCTGTTGTCAAGGCTTTTTTACGGTTTTACACCGATACACTAGATATACGTTCTATTTACATTTACAGGCCGAAAGCTTAGTTCGTACGACTGTTTATGGTTTTATGGTTGAGTTGAGTTGAGTTGGTTTAACTTACAACGTCAGCATGATATAGGCTATACTGTGGTCGGGTTCCAAGACTGACATGTGACAAGTTTAAGTGATGCCGCACACAAGACAGAGCGGGGATACCTTGAAACATTTCTCAGCCGGTCATATTATACTGACATCGACCCAACCAGTAGGGTGCGAAATCGCCAGGGCTCGAACCACGGACCTCCTGCGTCGGAAGCTGATGTTCTAACTAAGGGCTACCGCACTCCCTTATGGTTTTAGACCCATAAAATTTATCTAATTTAATTAGTTCTTACCGCTGTTTATAGTTCTTATTCTATACATAACCCTTTTCGGTTGTTTACATTTATAGACCAATACATTAGTTATTTCAGCTGTTTACGGTTATGGACAGATACACTAGTTCTTACTGATAGACCGATACATTAGTTCTTTCGGTTGTTTACGGTTATAAACCGATACATTATTTCTTACGGTGTGTTATGTTATATACCGGTATATTATTTCTAACGGATGATTACGGTTATAAATCAATACATTAGCTCTTACTTATAATAGAATTATAGACCGGTATATTAGTTCTGACGGCATTCATAGTTATAGACCAGTATAATTTTTATTAATTTTTTTTTATTATTAACAATTAAGACTGGAGCTACAGAAACCCATTGTGTTTGCAAATGTTCATAAATTAGTCATTGACCACAAACTATCTACTTCTTGACTTAAAGAGACTTAGTTCATACCCGAACTCATGAAACTCCATTTTTAAGAAGCGTAGCGTTCTATACCATGCTCAATTTGAGTGGCAAGGCGATTCGGTGTCGATGTATGTACAAGTCAAGTGTTCTAATCCCACAAAGCGCAATCATAGTTCGGACATTTTTACTAAAAGCCTACTTTTTACCACTCTAAATAAATTTTAATACCCAGAATTTCCAGATCTATTTTTCACTAAGCTTAGGTGTGTCTTATTGCGTCCGATTTATTTACTATAGCGCTTTGCATACCAGCTTTAACTACCCAATATTATTCCTCAAATCGTCTAAGCCGGATGGTGGCAGGCTCGCCTGTAACTCAGTTGTTACTTGTTATTGCTCTGCACTAAGGTCGGAAGGATCGGGGTTTGAATCTCTGCTGGAATCGCCGTCACCATATAAGATTCTACTGGAAACGTTAGGCAACGTAAAGTGATAAAAGATTATTTTTTTTATCTTGACCTTAAGCCATCTGCTCCTGGCACTCCCATTTATTTTTTCCACGCTCGTCTATCTTGCACTTTAGATCGTAGTTTATCCAGGATGTTGTAACTTAAGCGCAGTTGTTGGTAGGCGGGATGTTTTTGTTTTATATTACTAGATGATGACAAAATACGTTTCCCTGTGAAAAAGGTCACCTATTAAGATCATTATGACGACTGTTATTGTAAAATGTAACCGCGGAAGGTCTGTATATGAAGTTATGAGTGTGTCTTTCCTTGAACACTTAAAGGGTGGTAAAGTATAACCACTGCAGATAACTTCTGCTTCTTCTTCTTCTTTACCACTACCACTACCACTACCACTTTGAACAAATTTACTTCATAACTCCGCACATAGTTCTATAGCTACAAATTCAGTTTGTATAAAGTTTATATACACTACATTACTTTATAAAATATTTTCCATAATCTGGGCCTTGATCGTCCAGCCTTTAAGTTTTCCTGTTGTTTTGAAGCCGGTTCCTCTGTCCTGCCCAACGTTTCTCACCCTCTACCACACAGGCAGCATGACGTAGCTCAGGCGGTAGAGAGCATAACTTGTAAATAAAGGTTCCGGGTTCGAGTCCCGATCCTGCTGACTTTCTCTCTAGCTAGCCGTGCCGGTGACAGTACATGTATAACATGACCATAGGTCCTGGCATCCGGCATTTGTCTGTGTGGTAGAACTTGTACAGGTCTGTGTGTGTAGTGGTAGGACCCGACTGCGACTGAAATTGTTGAAAATGGTCCTTAAAAAAATACAGACCAAACCAATTCAACTTTTCCTACCTATGTAGATTTCTTCTTCTTCTTCTTCTTCTTCTTCTTCTTCTTCTTCTTCTTCTTCTTCTATCATCATCATCATCATCATTATCATCATCATCATCATCATCATCATCACCATCATCATCATCATCATCATCATCATCATCATTATTATCATTATCATTATTATTATTTCCCCAGGAGCTCCATGCTACTCTGTAAGCCTGGGGATCTGCCGGTACCGCTGCCACTGTCAGAACAATGCGAGATGCGACCGGGACACAGGGGCCTGCCCAAGCTTTGTGCTGATGGCTATTTTGGACCTGCATGTCAATACAGTAAGAGATAGACTAAAGTATCCCACTGCTAATGATGTACATAAGGTTAAAAAAGTTGAATGTAGAACGTCTTCAAGTAGAAATCGTCATTTTAGTTAATGAATCGCTTCAATAAAATACAAATCACATAAAAGCAATAAATCTAAATTATCTGTTTAAAATACAATGTTCATAATAATTTTTAGACGCATACTCTAAACTTTTTTACGCTGAAAGCAGGCCTATTTCCATATTCCTTTATCAAAATTTAAATTTCTTTCTAGATAATAATTATGCTGTATAAACCCAAAGGTCTAGAATAACATAATTATACTTGAAAAGACCACGCAGCGTTAACGAACTTCAAATTTACGTTTTCCAGGAAAAATTGATTTTGAGCAATCACGTGACGACCCGTGGTTGGCCAAGACGGGCGCCTGTAATGACGGAAATGTCGATACCATCAAGGTGGTCACGGAGGTAGCGCAGCCGCTCACTTGGATGCGGCTTGGGTTCAATTCTTACGGTATGTCAAGTTAAACAATTTTATGTTAGACTCGCCCTATCAGACTGGTCACAGTCATAAGGACTGAAGTTCTGAGTTAAATTTATATAGTAATCCACGTTAACGAATTACACAATAAGCCCCTTATGCATTGGATTTTCTTATCGCTCATTGGCTCCTTAATACTAGGATAAAGCTATGATTTAACGCCTGTGCAGACTCCTTTACCTATCGTCTTCGTTATGCTGCGTCCCAGTCATCGCAAGGAATCCATTGTTTTACTAAATAGCAACTGAATCTATCAGTGAACCGGCTTTAGTCACATAAAGGCTGGATATGGTTCTTTGTTTACTTTGTTTGGGCCCACACCCAAGAAAAAAACCACAAACCCCCCACAAAACAAAACAAAACAAAACAAAACAAAACAAAAACCCTCACAAAACAACCAAAAAACCTGACATAACAACACAACAACCTCCCCCCTCCAAAAAAAACAAACAAACAACAACAAAAAACCAACAAAACAAAAACAAAAAAATAAGCAACAAACCCAAAAACAAACAACATAAACAAAAACAAAACAAAAAATAAAAACAAAGAACAAACAAAACAAAACAACATTGAGCAAATAACAAACAAAAGAACACCCCCCCCAAAAAAAAACAACAACAACAAAAACAAAAACAAAACAAAAACAAAAACAAAAACAAAACACAAAAAAACACACACAAAACAAAAACAAGAACAAAAACAAACTGACTGCCGTTCTTTGATTTCTTTGTTCCGTCACAAAATGCTGATCTTCTTATCGTCATTTTGTTTGGTCAAATAAAGATTGACTGAGGTTAATATTTGTTCCTCTTTTTTCCCCTCTTATTACTTTTTTTTAAAAGGAAATCTAAGAGTGTAATTAATACTAAAGTTGTACCGTCTCTAGCATATCGCTTATGTTAGGTTCTTTGTAATACTTTTTTTTTCTTCATATTTTATACCCGCCCATACTTTTGAATAGTTTAGTAAGCACAATCGCTTGATCGCATGACTAGATTCAGTATGCACAATAGTTTTACCCAATGACCAAATAGTTTAGTAGTTTAGTATGCACACTCGCACTGTGGATTGACCAGATACTTTAGTATGCACAATCATTTGACTGGGCACTAGATAATTCAGTATGCCAAACGTTTTAACCAATGACAAAATTTAATAGTTAGTATGCACAATCGCTTGATTGAATGACCAGATAGTTTGACCGAATAACTAGAGTATGCACAAGGCTTTACCTAATGACCAAAATATCTTGTTAAAATGATATAGAGTGCACAATCGCTTTAGCCAGTGATTAACTTAATAGTTAAGTATCCACAATGCTTGATTAAATGACCAGATAGTTTTGTATGCGCAATCGCTTTTTACCCAATGACAAAATACTTTAGTACAAAATTGTATGATCGAATGCACAATCGTTTGACAGGATAACCAAATAATTCCGTATGCACGATCGCTTTACTCAATGACCAGATACTTTAGTATGCACAATCGTTTGATTGAATGAACAGATAGTTTAGTATGCACAATCGCTTGACCAAATGCTATCTCCACAGCGGCCGGTAACATCTCCATCAGCTACAAGATCCAAGGGTCAGGGGTGGCCGAGCACTGCCAGCAGCCTTTGACCGCAGTGGTTGACTACTACACACTGGACATCTCGTGTGCGTCCACTGGCCCCGTGGAGACGGTGACCCTGTCCGGAGCCCCCGTCAGGTCTCTGTGCTCAGTCCACCTTAGTGCTGGTGAGTACTGAATAGCGATCGTATACTAGGGGCCGTATTCATGTGAAGGCCTAGGCCTAAAAACCAGACGAAACTTACGTCTGAAATTTAAATTTAGTCTCCGACCTATTCATGGGAATTTCCTAGTACTAAATTTGACGCAAGTTTACACCCGCTCCGAGGCAGTTTACTAAGGGCTCCGAGGCAGGACTAAGGGGTAGAATTTGGTCGCAAGTGCATCTAAAGCCTATTAAAAAGCAATTATAATGACTTCTGTGTTGTTTTAGTAATATTTTAGTTGTTTTCTAGTTTAATTTTACTATTTTGCCACACCTAATAGGACAATCAGGCATTTTAAAGATTTTTCATAATTTAGATCTACATTAAGAAAGTAGGTCAAGCAGACAACTTACTTCTTTTTACATAACTGGTCAAGCAGACAACTTACTTCTTTTTACATAACTGTACAACTTTTTTGGACATTTTTTTTAAAATCACTGTCCCATTACTTCCAGTACTCACAACGTCGTTTTTTAAGGGTCTTTACAGTGATGAAACTAGCGAATTCCTCACAATTTTGACCCAATCAACACAGCTGTTTTTTTTTCTTGCCAGGACGTAACGTCGCTCTACAACAGGACGCCCGCCAGTCTAGCACCTTCGACTATTGGTACGCCAGCCGCGCTGTGGACGGATACACAGTACAGGACAGAGACGCAGAGGTCACGTGCAGTCACACCGCCGACAGACAAAATGGCTACTGGAAACTTGCCTTCCGGAACCCTGTGCATCTTTACAGAATTCTGCTCTATAATAGAGACGGTGAGTTCTGCTTTATAACAGAGGCGGCGAGTTTTGCTTTATAACAGAGACGGTGAGTTCTGGTTTATAACAGAGGCGGTGAGTTCTGCTTTATAACAGAGACGGTGAGTTCTGGTTTATAACAGAGACGGTGAGTTCTGGTTTATAACAGAGGCGGTGAGTTTTGCGTTATAACAGAGCCGGTGAGTTTTGCTTTATAACAGAGACGGTGAGTTCTGGTTTATAGCAGAGACGGTGAGTTCTGGTTTATAGCAGAGACGGTGAGTTCTGTTTTATAACAGAGACGGTGAGTTCTGGTTTATAACAGAGACGGTGAGTTCTGGTTTATAACAGAGACGGTGAGTTCTGGTTTATAACAGAGACGGTGATTTCACATTGTTATTGGAAAGTTCCGTTCTGAAATCACCAGTAATCGTTTTAGCGTTGCCCATTCCATAAACTCCATGAATTTTGTGAGCACCCATGTAGCCAAACCAAAAGGCGTATATATGTTTTTAAGAGTTGACTTGTAGCACTCTTCTTTAATTGACCTGCCTTCCGTATGATAGTGCTCAAGGCGGGATGCTTCAACGTCTCTCTGAGAATATCATGCGGTGTTAGACTACCCCCCCCCCCCCCTCAGAACTTGTTGTTTTGGCTCGAGTGCAATTGGTGGTAGGCAAGATAGGTTTTTTTATTGAAAGTGATGGCTCTTCTTTTGCCTGGTATTCAATGATCCTAAATGCTATTAGTATATAGGCCTACAATTTCTTTCGAACTGAGATACAAAATACATTTAAAGTAACTAAATGTTTTCTAAAGTCAGATACTTGGACAAAATCAAGGAATAGACCAGAAAAACAAACACAGGGGTACAAACCATATGGAGATAAATAGTACACAAGGTAGAGAGGGCAGAAAATATTTCAAGAACGACCCTAGATGCTGATAAAGTGTAACAAGCTTTAATACTAGTAGTCTAAAAAAGTACTGTAAACCTAACCTATGGAACATGTTTTAAAGTAACTTAACATTCTATGTGACCACCAGACTACCAGTATCGGCTCAGAGGCTTCACCCTTCAGCTGCTGGATGGAGTGACAAGTGTCTTTTCCTACACTGACCGTGATCAGCGAACCCGGGACATCTACACCATCATCCCGCCGGCTAACCCGCCACCGGTCGCCTCCCTCCTGTCCGTGAGTCAGGGAACAGACTCCAGGTTTGTCACCCTGTGCGAGGTCGTCGCTTTGGGCGGTGAGTTCTAACCATACATTTCTATTAATAGCACTGTGGTTCTAACAATTTCCAAGAACTAGATCTAGATAGCTCTGTTTGCGTCGCAGTGCTGTAGAGATTAACTATTCATGTTTTCACTATTCACATTTTTCAACTAATTCTGTTGTCGTTGTTATTGAGTGATTGATTGATTGATTGATTTATTGATTGTTGTTGTTGTTGTTCGTTGTTGTTGTTGTTATTTTTGTTGTCGTTATAAAATGTTTCACCATGGAATAAAAACTCTCCAATTTAATGTAAAGATAAATGTGATGGTTGATTTTTAAAAGCCAACTTGAACAACTTGGGCATATGGTGGACAGGTCCCAATACTGCGTCTGACAATCTAAGTGCAGCAACAGTGATAAAGCGGGGATACCAGGACTTCTGTCTCAGTCAATCACCTTGTACTGACATTGACCCAACACTTAGGGACCAAAATCCGATAAATAAATTGCCCGTTTGTGGGATCGAACTAGTGATCTTCGGAATTGGAACCCAGGGGTCAACTGGCTAAGCTTAGTTAATAAGCCTCTTAACCAGATTAGAAACCAGCGTTTGGAAAGAATGCACATCTTTACCCATTTATGTAACAAGAGTCGGGTCCAATTAAGGCTTTCATAGTTGATCTTCCTCACACCGCCACTGCAAGCGGTTACAGTGATTAATACGGTTTAACACAAAGGGGCTGTTCGTCACCCCAAAAAGCACATATTGCTTTTAACTTGCAGTTTCTAATTCCAACTTGGCACACGGTGTTTTGGCACAGATAGAGAGCGAAATTGTAGTTTCTAGCTTGAAGTTCCAAATTGTCACACCAGAGGCCGGCGACACTGAAAAACTCATGCATCAAATTTCAGTAATGATTTGAGCTAAGTTGCACATTACTGGGGTGGTGTCATTGACTCCGACGCGCACACCATTTTGTTGGAACTTTACGTGGTTGGACGAGAAAACATGGGGTGGGAGTGATCTCAGAGGCATTCCGTTTGCACGTTGATATTGATCTGATCATTATTAATTTAGAATTATTAGAGTTCGTTAAATAGAGGCACTGCCTTCTAAGATCTACCAATTCACATCCCTCAATGTTCTGCGAAAATGCACCAAAAGTTCATCACTGAATGAACAGAGATTTGGTCCCCGTTTGGGAGATTTCTAAAGAAATAGGAGACGTAAATCTAGGATAAAGCTTAGTTTGGGCCCCAATCCTCTTTGTTTTTTGCTTACAATCCAACGTTATCACTATATGTAGGCTGTATTGTGAACGGGCCCTAAGATTAATAAGTTTACGTGCTGCCACACAGAGACAGGACGGCGATACCATGACTACTGTCTCAGCCAGTCACATTAAACTGACAACGACCCAACCAGTAGGGGACGAAGTCGCCAGGATTCGAACCACGGACCTCCTGCGTGGGAAGCCGATGTTTTATCCCAGGGCTACAGCGCCCCCATTTGGCTCCAAGCAAAACTTAACCATTGAATGAATGAATGTTGCTCTCACCAGAAACTGTGTGTCCGGCTGGTCAGTTTGGCCGGGAGTGTGAGCGCCGCTGTAACTGTGTTGACCGGTCCGAGAGATGCTTTGTCCACAGTGGGGGCTGTCCGTCTGGCACACGGGGGCCGAAGTGTCCCCTCCTGACCGCCACAGGTAAGCACCGTAACTTTTCGTTTGATTGGTTGGTTTCTTAATCAAAGCCAGTAGCTAGACTATATCGTAAACGGGCTCCAAAACAAATCTAATAAGACAGTGCGAAGAAACCAGAGATGTTGTTCTAGCCGGTCGTATGATACTAACACCTTCCCAACCAGCATGGGACAAAATCCGGCAAATAAATTAGTATGAGCATGGGTATGAACCGAGAAATCTCCGTTTCCTAGCCAAACGTGTTAGAATTTTACCACTTTTGCCATAATTATTCCGCTTCTTCCCGCATGTGAGTAACGCAACTTGCACCAATAAAATATAGCCATTTAACAAGATTTACGACCTTTTGGGGTACCTGAAGAAACCCACGACAGATCACCAATGGGATTCAAACCTCCGACCACTCAACTCTCAGTCTAGAGCACTACCAGACAGTCCTACTTACATCTACTTTAGTTTTTAAATTTATGTCAAAATAAATACAAAATAGGCAAATAATTATGTTTTATTCTTGCTATATGACCTTGGCAAAAAATTTAATATCTAATGGACAAACTTCAAAGGAATAGCTCTTGAAATCTTCTATAGATCTTAGATCTACTATTCTATTCGCCAAATCCTCTTTTATAGTCATTTTTTTGACCTTACGTATGGAATCAATACATTGCTCTTTAGATACAAACTATTGATGATAATTTCTTTTTAAGTGAAAAAAAAAAGCTTCATTCACACTCGCCCAACTTCAAAGCACATTAGTTATTAGTTTACTTAGGCACTTTTGAAGAGATATTTGGCCTTCAAAAATTGAGTCTGCCGTCAAACTAACCCTTCTCCTTCTCTCCCTTCTCTCAAAATCCCTCCCCCCCCTCTCTCTCTCTCTCTCTCTCTATCTTCCCCCTTGCTATCTATTTCTTCTATTTCTCTCTCCCCCATCCCGTCTCTCTCTGCCCACTTCTACCCCGCCCCATCTCTATCTGCCCCCTTCTACCCC
>RQTK01000072.1:169657-182127 GCA_003991915.1 Elysia chlorotica | reverse complement strand
TCCAGTGAGATAAACCACGGTCTCTTTGAGTGCCTGATGGGTTTGTTGCTTTCCTAACATTCAGCGTCACAAATTACGTTGCACGACAGGCGAGCAGGTGTCACTGCTTGTAGAGCTATGGGCTTACAATCGGAAGGTACAAGGTTCGATTTCATAACCAGGCATTGTCGGATTTCGTACCCTACTGATTGTATTGGTGAAATGTGATCGATTGATACAGGAGTCCTGGTATCCGCACACTGTGTCCGCGTTGCAGTATGTAAAATTATAAGATGTTGTATTTGTGACCCACCCGCGACATAGCCACGTAGCGAATATTAGACGTCAAGAAACAATTAAACCAACTAACCAACCAAACAATCGTTGCATGGTTATGATACGAGCTAATCAAAGGAAAAATAAAACATAGAATACAAGATCTAAGGAATATAAATGAAAGGCGTCTTCTACTTTCTCTGTGCTTATGTACCCAGGACCAATACAGATGTCTGTACGCCACCCTGAGATTTATATTTGTGACCCAACCGTGTTTAGCCGTGTAGTAAATTTAGACGCCGAAACAAAAATAAAACGACTAGCTAATGAACCAAATGTTGAATGGTTATGATATAAGCGAATCAAAGAAACAATAAAAGATAAAATACAAGAACTGAGGAATAGAAATAAAAGGCATGTTCTATTTTCCCTGTGTTTGTCCACCCAGGACCAATACAAATGTCTGTACGCCACCCTGAGACTTGCGCAGGAGCTCCAAGTCAAACCCTCTCAACTGACCCACCACACGACACCTGGAGTTGGCCCTACTAACGCCGACCCCACTGGCGATGTCTACTGCAACGTTGGGAGTTTGGAGGGCGTTACTAGTTCCAGGGAGAGGAATACTAGACCAGGAGTGACCGCGACCGCCCTGAACTCTGGTCGGGCTGAAGGATGCCTGCCGTCAACATCATTACAACAACAATCATCAAGATCATCACCATCATCAGCAGCACAATCCTCACCACAGAATCATAACCAGCAAAGCCAGCCAGATGCCCAAATTATTAATGAACCAGCAGAAGAAATAAAAGCCCATGCACATACCGCTAATTCACAGACCCAGAACTCTGACGATAAAGTGGAATACTCTAATTATGCAGCCCAAAACTCTGATGCTTTAGTAGAGTACTCTGTTCCTAAAACCCCAAATTCTGATCATGCCGTAGAGTACTCTATTCCTGTAGCCCGAAACTCTGATATTGAAGTAGAATATTCTATTCCTAAAGCCCAAAACTTTGATGCTGTGGCCCAAAAACCTGAAACTATAGCAGAGTACTCGAATTTTTTTGACCAAAACTCTGAAACTGTAGCAGAGTACGGCAATTTTGCTTCCTTGCAAAATCAGTTGTAGTGTCGAGATTGTTTTTTTTTAAACATGAATGTCCTAGAATTACGCTGCGCTAACCACAAAAGATATTATAATTGACCCACTCGACGCTGGCGATCTTGCAGCTTTCAATAAGCGTAACACATGTATTATAACCACAGTTAGTCCCGACCTCTTAAAAGCACTTTTTTTTTCTTTAGGTCAAAGAGCTCTACCTTTTATTAAACATGCATGTACTTACAATAAAAATTTTGTAAAATAATTTGATCGTCACCCGACCTGTCTTCTTAAACATTGGAAATGTGCCATATTTTTATTAAAAAAAAACAACATCCGTCCATCACGTCATTTTCATTGTCATGCCTGATATTTTCGCCTTTAAATGGTTTTTGATTTGTATTGAAATCTGAAATCGCGATCATTTTATGTTTAAGGTATTTTAAATTCACAACTGCATGATGTCTCTAGGTAAGGTAAGTGACTCATGTGTTTAAATATTCTTTAACCATCAAATTGCTTTACTAAAATCTGAGCCGCCTGCATTTCGTTTTTGTTTGTGTACAATTGACGTTACTATGCTAATATAACGTTTAATATTTTGTTTCTCTCCGCCATCATGTAAAATCAGCATATTTTATGGACCTCTGCTTCTTTGCTTGTTTCTGTAACACGAAAACTGTTTGAACGAATGAAATATAAACCTACAAGTCTCAGAAACGAACCAGTATTGGCTATTACAACAAAGTTCCTAGAAAATTAATTACAAATGGTTACATAAAGAAATGCAACTTTAAAGTTTTTTTAAAAATAAGGTTTTAAGAAATTACAAATAGTTCAGAAACTGAAGCGGATTATACTCTTGCTCTGAAATATCGATTTGATTGATTTGCCAAGTAATTACATAAATAAATGCAACTTTAAAGTTTTTTCTTAGTAAATATTAAATTATCTTTGATCCATAAGGACTTAAATGAGATATACTCGCATCTAAGTTACTGCTCGTGAAATTAAAAAAAACCCCACATCACTCTGTACATTCAAGCAGTTTGGGATAATTTCCTTTTGCATTTCAGACTTTTTTTTTTGCCCGATAGGTCAGACGCTGCGCCTTATTTTTTTTTTTCAATTTGCCACAATCGTATTCATTAGTATTGACTCAGTTAATGCATATTATTTTACAATGCTTTTTAAAATCATAGTGATATTTGTGTTTTTAATACTGTACACGCAACGCTACGTTATGTTTTTCATTTATTCATTCATGTTGTAATATTTATAATATTTGCTCTAAAATTGAAAACAAAAATAATTAAAAACTATGCTGATTTATAAATCGATAATTTATGTATTTTTAAGAAATGTATAGTACCAATACTTTATATTGATATACAAATTGATTAAAACTATTTAAATAAAAAACTGCTTTATTGTTATGATATAACAACCGTATTTTGCAGCGTAAATATCACCACAAAATTTTACCTTAAACACAAACACATGGAATTATTAATATAACTAGTTTATATATAATGACATTCTCATGTTTAAAAGCGAATGTAAGTACATATTAAAAAAATACCATAAACAATTTCATCTTTTATGCTAAGATAATAAAAGTATTATAGAACACCAAACAACAATGTATATAAACCCGTCGTCTGTCCTCTGATGGCCATTGTAAAAGCCCTCATCTCTCAACATTTTACACCCCCCCCCCTCTCTGTCCACAAGCCAAGAACCAATGCTAATTCTTAAGTAGTTAAAAGTAAATTAAAATTAGAGTTAATAATATCTTCACGCGTGTACAATATAAAGGCATCTGCTTCCCTCTCGACCTTGAACTGTGGCTTTTGCATTTTCTTGTGTGATTATTATTAAACTCATTCTTCTCTCATCCCCTGTCACTGCTTGCCTCTGCCTGTATGCCAGTCTGACTTTCTGTCTGTCTGTCTGTCTGTCTGTCTGTCTGTCTGTCTGTCTGACTATCTGTCTGTCTGTCTGTCTGTCTGTCTGTCTGTCTGTCTGTCTGTCTGTCTGTCTGTCTGCCTGTCTCTGTCTGTCTGTCTGTCTGTCTGCCTGTCTGTCTGTTTGTCTGCCTCTGTCTGTCTGTCTCTGCCTGTCTGTCTGTCTGTCTGTCTGTCTGTCTGTCTGTCTGTCACGAACGGCCCCTGGTGTCAACATATTGCCGGCTGTGGCTGGGAGACCAGCACCTCCTCTCTGTGGTTGAGGATGTACTGGCCATTGCAGGCGGCGTACCTGTAGAGATGGAGTGAAGAGCTTAGACTTAGAGACACTTGCCTGGAAAAGCTAGGCTCTTGATATTATATAAATATTGAGAATGGAAACATGAAGGGTGCAAGGCGAAAATCAAAGATTTTTTATTTTAGCGTATAATAAGCATGCAAAAAATTTTTTAAATCACCCACGTACTTAATGCACTCGATGCAAATTGTAATGGAAGTCCTGAGAGAACTGACTATATTTAATATCCTTCACCGCCCTTTAAAAAACAAATTTGAAGGAGGATATGATACATTTCAGGCTTCCGATGCCAGGCTAACCTCTTGGATTGTCAGGCTAAATGTAGAGCTGTAGCCATACGATACTACTCCCATGGTTTATGCACTTGCTAATCAAACTGGCTTTGTTTAAACACTCGCTGTTAATAGTAATTCTAGATGGCTGAATCGCCATTATTAAATTTATCAAACCATCCTGCCCGCACCTGTGCCCGCTATCCCCCGCCGTGATGCTAACGGAATCCACCGACAGGCTGTCCGCCCCCGCCCCAAACACGAACACTCCGAAGCCGGTGCCGCCATATTTCTCGTAGCGGAGCGTGATGGACGAGATTGTACCGACAAAGTCCGAGAACGCCCCAGCGGCCATAATGGTGTGCCCACTTGCTATATTGGCGTTTCTGGGGAAAACAGAGTTAGAAAGTATTATAGCAGATAGCTGTGTGGCCACTTGCTATATTGGCGTTTCTGTAGAAAACAGAGTTAGAAAGTATTATGGCAGATATGTGCCCACTTGCTATATTGGCGTTTCTGTAGAAAACAGAGTTAGAAAGTATTATAGCAGATAACTGTGTGCCCACAAGCTTTCCTTCACTGCTCTTTTAAAAAACTTGATGGAGTATAATTATGATACAGTTTAAGATGCCATAACAGACTAACCTCTTGGATTGTCAGGCTAAATGTGGAGCTGTAGCCATAAGATACTACTACAGTGTTTATGCAAAAAACCCAGAAAAAACAAAGGTAGGAAATATTATAAATAATAGATCTGTGTGCTCACTAGCTATATGGGCGTTTCTTAAGAGAAGAGGGATGAAGAATAAAAAAAATAATTATTAAAACAGGTAGGTGCAAAACTGAACCCGGATAAGGCCTACATTGAATTATTATAATTGCTGTATAACACATTCTTGCTAAAGCCAAAGGTTAGGATATACATTTCAATGTGTCTAAAACAATTAAAAATGTCGTAGTACTGAATAATCAAGGATATTTATAGTCCGAAACGCAACCTTCGAAATATGAAAAGAATTATCAAGTCCACAACAATTTGCAAGGGTAATTTTTTCTCAAAACGATTAAAATGTTAAGTTGCTTAATATATTAAAAGCGTATGTGTATGGATAATAGTTTAAATTCAAAAGGTTGAGAAAATCATAATGGAATAATTAATGGTAATTCAGAACTATTTCTTCCATTCAAAATAATATCCTAATTTCATTGGTTTCTTAAGCGTTCAGTGGGCAACGCATTGATACTTCCAATGCTTTCCTACTGCACCACTGATAATATTCGGAATTGGATCCATCTCAATACGTAATTTTGATATGGTTGTAAAAAGGGCCGGAAATATAACAAATATCCATCTACCATCTGCAGGTGAACTATATTTAAAACACAGTTTTTCAAAACTTATTTATCCCTACATCAGTAAGTGTACAACGAGACTCATCTTCTTAGATTATAAACTATTGTATATATTTATATTCTAAATTTCATTATTATAATTATACATGTACTTATTTTCACATAACACAACTTTATGTCAACTCTGTGAGTGTGAAACTGTGCGAATGAGTGTACACTTTTGTAATTTGTGAATACGCTGTACATGATCATGTATCTGTGTTATTCTGTAACCAATCAAATTTCCCACAAGACCTTATAAAGCAATACATGTATCTTGTCTTATCTTACTTGGGAGTGATCTGGGCGAACAAAGACTTTCCCTCCTTGCCCTGTAGGGAAGCGAACAGCGTCCCTCGCGTCGACTTGGAGTTGTCCGATACAGTCAGATTCACGAAGTACTGGTGGCCTGGGGTAGAAAGTACCACCCTGTTATAAACTTACACCCTCTTATAGTGGTACTTGTTAATAGTACAAATATTACTCGAAGTCGGGGTTTAAGCGCACAACATGGTTGTAATTACAACGAGTGAAGAGAAACAATTGCAGTCAAGTTTCCCGGTAATGCTGTCAGTTGTTGCTAGAATTATTGTGCAGGAGATGTAGGTTTCAAACTGCAGCTAGCACCCTTGTCCCCGTATAAGATTCCCATGAAAGCGACTTAACGCAAAACCTTTCAAAGAATATCAATTACTTAATACAAGACAGAATTCAGCCGATAGGCTTTGTCTTCGCCATAATCTGTATATAATACACAAGGAAATAAACCCCTAGAAATTTGCACTCTTCTGCTCAAAGGCTAGAAGAACTGCCGACTGTTCTGGCTTCATTAAAAATGGCTCGATTTTGGTAGAACCAAAACTAGTCATTTATATCCCAGTATGCATCAAAAGGTTACTGTCTGTTTCTAAATTAAACAAATTTGTCTAAAATAGCCTTCATTTAAAATTCCATTCAAACTATTGTTCTTTAAAAAAAAACCTGGGTACTTTATTTTAAAAAAATGTTAACAGTAAGAAAAAGGTACCACCTTGGTGACATGTAAAGTACAGCGTACATCGTGAAGACAAAAAAGTGAGTAAGTAAAGCGCGAGTGCGGATGTTGTCGAATCATAATTCATTGAGCAGTTTGAAATAAAAAAAAAAAACGCGTAAAGAAACAATTGAACAAGATCATGTGACACAATCGTTATTTATACAAATGTACAGTTGTTTCCCTTAGCATGTGCTTATATCTATGACAGAACTGATGACCCCCGTCTCTTCGGGAAATCCAAAGGACGTACAACTTATCGAAGATAGCTCGTTGGTTAAGTCGGTTAAATTCTGGCCTGGAGATCAAGAGGTGCAGGGTTCGATCCTCAGCGAATGTCATCGTCTCCGTGTTATATGAATCTGTCTGAAGTAGTAAAATCTTAAACTTCTATTAAGGAGATCTTTTGTCAATCCCACGATTAGACTAAATGGTTGTAGGTGTCAGTATGAAGTAGCCGGCTAAGTTAAGAGTCCTGGTTAACACTCAGTGTCTTTGTATATGACCACACCATAAACAATAGCGCTGTACCAGCACTCTTTGCTCATTCTAATATTCCTTCTGTGTGCTCATACACCTGATCTATGATATCATATAACACAATAAGAAAAACCCACCACAGAACGGCGGCTTGCCATTAGTCTGTAGGAACATAGAGCCCCTGGCTTGCGATTGGTCAGCGTGATATCCCATGATCCCACAGCCCCCTGGTCCGCACGTCACGCAGCGTCCAGATAGGTAGTCCTCCTGGAGTCCGTACGTTGGTAGCAGTAAAGAAAAAGAATAATTAAAGCGGTTATATTGACTGTAAGACTTCGTATACAATTATATTTCATCAACGAAAAGTCTTTGAGGGCTCATTATGATAAACAATGCTTATGGAACTTATATTTACGAAAACAAGCAAATAAAACAACAACAACAGCAACAATAACAACAACAACAACAACAACGACAACAACACCAATAGAAATACCTAAATAACATATGAAATCAAACCAAACATAATCTAATCAATACACACACTCGCTATAAGCAAGGGCTTGAGCCTGTCGTGATTGACGGGATAGAACTGAAGGATTGTCTGGGGATGGCAGTTTCTTATTATTATTATTATAAACTATGAAGTCACAGTCAATAACCAAGTTAATTTGAGTTGGAAATAAGTGCAATTAGAAAATGATCAGACAATTTATGAAATGGATTGAGCAATAGTAATCCGTCACTGGCCCGATGTCTGGAGTGTAACCGTCGCCATGGAGGATCTTTCTTAAGATATAGCAGACGTACATATTGCTATTAATAGAAATGTTAGAGCAGACGTTAAACGTGAAGACAACGTACGTGCGACAGGCAAGGGAACGCCTTGAAGCTGCAGTCCGACAAGATGGACTCCGTGTACAGGTCATGTGACCTCGCGTGACTGCAGCTGACGGCGTCACCGGCCGCCTCCACTCCTGGAGGATTTAGAGGGGAAGGGGGGGGGGATTGGTCGTTATTACCTTATATACTCTTTTTAAAACAAGTACCTGTGGAGGGTTTGTAAAAAAAAAAAGGGGGGGGGGGTGAGCATAAAGCGTGAGAGTTTGGAACTCGTCCGTAAGCGGTGCATTGGCCGTTATTACATATAATAATACATTATAAACTTTATTTAAAACAAATACATGTACAGGGTGTAGACTTTTGTTATAAATAAACATTTGTTTCAGGAAAGCCACAATTTTCATAATTTTATGTTACATGGAGTTCTTTATACAATCTGTAACTATCTCTGCGGATATTATTCTGTTTCCGAGAATTTTTGGAGACTGAAGACTAATCTATAACCTTTGTGCGCTTCACAAGTTTGTTTTTAAAACTAGTACTTAAAAAATTCAATAAATAGAGAACTACACAAACCATCTAATATTAGAAAATTAATGTATCGGAAAGAAACTTTGAAGAGTCCTTGCATGGGCTTCTGGGATAAGGAACGTATCATGAGATACTCTAACAAACACATATTTCATAAACCTTCAAGGAGATGTGCATCACATGCAATCTTTTACTTATCGGACAATACATTCATTTTTTCCGACCAGTACTAAAAGACTTGAATGGTTTGACTTTGTAGAGATTCAATATAGGGTGGGTAGATGGAACTAAAGTTATGCCTAAGATCTTTACCACCGGTGAAGAGGGCGGAGAAAGCCCCGCCTAGTCCATTGGGGCAGCCCGGCTGGGTTTTCCCGCCATTCACGTAGAAGTCAATGTGACCCGACTGCTGAATAAGCCCCGCCCCTCCCTCGGAGAAGGGTGCGCCGTTTGTGTGTACTACGTCAACAAACATGGCGTCCGTCTCGTCCAATCGAATGATTTTGGGTAAACACTGGTAGTCCGGCTCGGCGGGATCCAAACCTATAAAACGAAACCAAATGGAGAAAACATAAAACTGTAATCCGTAATTACATGGATAATAAAGGTTAATCCACAAACCATAGAAAAGATATTTGTTTATCAAATAGAATTAAAAACTAAAAAGCAAAGACTGGCCTGGGCACATTCATTTTGCCAACGCGTAGTAATAAAAGGTACACAATTCGAAAAGACAAAGTACACAGAAAGTTCCAATATGTCAAACAAATGAGACTTATCAGACTTTAAGATAAACTTTCAACATTACTAACAAATTAGACCTACTGATTAATAAAAAAAATTGGGTACTTTTCATAAAAATTTCCCCACAAAAGATATCAAATGAACAAAAATTGAGATTATAATTATGATGCGATACCCTGAAAAAAGTATTATTTATTTAGAGCTTACAATCAACTGACCACATACACAAAAAACTGATTGACCAAAGAAAGAGACCAGCTTGCGACATGTACAGACATTTTTCTAAGACACAGACCAGGGTGTAAACGGACTTACTGTCGAAACATCCAATCAATAAATCTGAGAAACAGTCCAGAATTCGAACTGACCAAATGTCGAAACATCCAACCAATTCATCAGAGAAACAGTCCAGGATTCGAACTGACCAAATGTTGAACTTCCAGCCAATCAATAAATCTGAAAACAGTCCAAAATTCGAACTGACCTACTGTCGAAACAACCAGCTAATTAATCTGAGAAACAGTCCAGAATTCGAACTGACCAACTGTCGAAACATCCAGCCAATTAATCTGAGAAACAGTCCAGAATTTGAACTGACCAACTGTGGAAACATCCAGCCAATTAATCTGATGCACAGTCCACGTTGTAAACTGACCAACTGTCGAAACATCCAATCAATTAATCTGAGAAACAGTCCAGAGTTTCAACTGACCAAATGTTGAACTACCAGCCAACCAATAAATAAATCTGAAAACATTCCAGAGTTCGAACTGACCAACTGTCGTAACATCCAGCCAATTAATCTGAGGCACAGTCCAGAATTCGAACTGACCAACTGTTGAAACATTCAGCCAATTAATCTAGGGCACAGACCAGGTTGTAAACTGGCTTATTGTTGAAACATCCATCCAATTAATCTGAGAAACAGTCCAGAGTTTGAACTGACCAACTGTGGAAAAATCCAGCCAATTAATCTGAGAAACATTCCCAGAGTTCGAACTGAGCAACTGTTGAACTACCAGCCAATCAATAATTCTGAAAACAGTCCAGAGTTCGAACTGACCAAATGTGGAAACATCCAGCCAATTAATCTAGGGCACAGTCCAGTGTGTGAACAGACTTACTGTCGAAAAGTCCACCAATTAATATGAAGCACATTCCAGAGTTCGAACTGACCAACGGCCGAACTATCCAGTCAATTATTTTAAGACAAAGTCTAACCTGAGATCCGGCCCAGCTTGTCGTCCAGCAGCTTGCCGATCTTTCCCGCCATGTGCGCGCCCAGCGAGTGACCAATCACGTGGATGTCCTTCAGCCTGGCCCCCGCCCTGACCATCTGACTGAGCACCAGGTGCGCCTGCCTGGCCACCAGTCGGACATTGGCCACCGCCTGGTTGTAGTCCGGAGGCGCTGCCCCCTTCTCCCAGTTCACGGTCATCACGTTCATGTCGGCCTGGAGGGAACACAAAGGTAAAGCGTGAGGTTGAGAATGTGGTACCTCGTATTAGTTACCAACCATGCTGGTCCAGAGGAACTGACCAGAGAGGAAGTGGCGAGCGGCTCAGGGGGAACATAGTTCACTGTCATCACGTTCATGTCGGCCTGGAGAGAACACAGAGGTAAAGCGTCAAGTTGTGGCACCTCGTATTAGTTACCAACCATGCAGGTTCAGATACTTAACATAGAGACTTCTGGGTGCTGACCAGAGAAATACACTGACTGGGCTAAACACAGAGACTGTCAGGGATTGGCTAGAGATTTAGTGGTGAGTTGCTCAAGGGCAACATGTTACACACTACACAGTTCCTGTTCAGGTTGACTCTCAAGCTGTCTTTTTTGATTCCGTTTTTTTTTTTCAAATGCGCAAAAAGTGTAGATGGAGCCTTTGCAATGTGACCTTCGCAAGCTTGATCCTTGACGCCCAGTGTCAGCAACTAAACTATGTAAAGCAACCATGGTGAATGAGGCAACAAGTCGGAATTAGAGTTTTTGAGTTATTTATAGTTTGTCAAGGAGCGCCAACAACCTCTCACTTCATGAACGAGAGGTAATCATATTTTTTTTAATTAAAAAAGGTCAATATATAATAAGTTCTCTATATCTAGAGAGCTCTAGTTCACTGACCTGTCTCTGAATCACTCTGGTAACCTAACACACCAGGGGAAAGCCCCAAGACAATTTTACGTGCTGCAAATCAACCAGTAGGGGAAGAAATGCGAAAAAAAATGTAACAGTTCTTGGAATCTATACATGGACCTTACCATAATTATGGGCACAGGTTTCTCTTAACACAGGAAAAAATGTGTTCAGTCATCCCACTCAGAGATTCACTAACCCACCCATCCACGCACCTTTTTCAAGATGGCGTCCTTCATGTCGACGACCCACAGGTTGGCGGAGTTGAAGAAGCCGTGTATAATGACCTTGGTGGGCTTGGTCGGGTCAAACGTGCTGTTGGTGACGGAATCCAGGGCGCCATAGTCCAGAAGTACTGGCACGCTTGGGTTGGTTGGCGTCTAATGTCAAAATGCAATCTTTATTCCAATGTTGCCATATACTTACAGCATGTCTTGAAACTAAGAAAATCTCTGATATAAGTGAAATTCTCAGCCTATTAGGCATAGTGTCGCAGGTGTCTTCTTCAGATTGTGTATGTCAGTCTTGCATAAAAATTTAAAATACAGCTTGTACTTTCTATTTGATTGTTATGTTTACAATATAAACTGTTATTTTGGATAATTTATATTCTCCCTGTTTAATGTGGTTACCTATCTCCAAAAAATATCAGCACAAATTATCAAACTGAAACCTCGTTTATAACTAAAAGTTACTCAAAAACTTCATAAATTGGGTGAAAGGACTGAGAGAGCAAATCGAAAGTGATTTTACCATTTTGTTATCTTTTTTAACATTGTAATATTGTATTTTTTGTCATGTTTCTTAAGGGTGAGAAGCCCAACGAACCAATAAACATCAATCAATCAATCAATCAATCTCTCTCTCTCTTTCTTTCTCTCTTTCTTTCTCCTCCTCCTCTCTCTCTCTCTCTTTTACACCCTCTCTCCCCCTCTTTCTCTATCTCTTTATTTCTCCTCCTCCTCTCTCTCTTTTACACTCACTCTCTGTCTCTCTCTATCTCTCTCTCTGTCTCACTCTCTTTCTCTCTATCTTTTTTATCTCTCTCTCTCTTTCTCTCTCCTTCTCTTTCTTTACCTGTCTCTCTCCTTCCCTCCCTATCTACCTCCATCCTTCCTTTAGCTCTCTCCTCAATTGACACACTTTGCTAAGGCTACACCCCCCTCTTCAGCATCACCCCCAGTGCAGGCTGTGTGTGAGACGGAGCCCAAGCTGCCGACTGTGATCCCCCGATCTGTGTGCTACGTTCACGTCGGATGTTTCAACGACTCCTACCCGTTCAACAACGCTCATGGCAAGCTGCCTCTGTCGCCGGACTTTATAGATACAGAGTTCAGGTGCCAGTGAAAGTAGTAGTGGTAGTAGTAGTAGTAGTAGTAGTAGTAGTAGTAGTAGTAGTAGTAGTAGTAGT
>RQTK01000072.1:141476-165656 GCA_003991915.1 Elysia chlorotica | reverse complement strand
AGGTGGCGGATGGTCAGGAAAAAACATGTTTTTAAATAACACTAAAGAGTTGATAATGACTGACCCTATCAAAAGACATGATATGGTATTTATTATTACATGTTGGCCTACATGTAGAACTTTGACTGTATGAAGTTTTTTATGATGATATACAATGGGTCACAATTCAGAGTTGTTTGTGGAACATAAACGTTTACATGTATAACTTCCCTTGCGTAGAATTATACGTATGTTGTCATGTACAAAGAAAATCTGCACTAGTCTAATTGTTAAGCTTAGATCTAAAGAAAAATGAGAACGTCCCATAAATTTTTGTAATAGAAATATGTGGAACGCTCGATTTCCGCTTTGGGATAACGCCAAGAATGTTTATCCTAAAAAAAAAAAAACCCACACGTTTGGAATATTTTTTTTACATCTCCTAGTTTCACAAAAAGGTGTAATGCCGCGATGCAAGACTTGGTTGGATACCTTATAATATAACGCCGAACCAACAAGTAGTGATACAAGAAGATGTATTGAACGGGGATCGAGCCCGCAACCTTCCAAATAGAACCCATGATATTAACAGGTGTCTTTACTCCATAATGCACGCCCAATGAGTTTTATAATCACCTTTACTTGGCTGAGGAGGTGGTAGCCTGACAAAGAGGAAAAGCATGTTGGTTATTAAATTTGTTGTCACTGGAGATACAGTGCCCTGACAGTTATCTATGCCTTGAGTCCGGCATCCACAAATATTTTACTATATACAATGTACATTTATGACTAACCTGGATCCGTAGTTAACGGCATCTTTAATGGGCTTAAAGGCTTTCTACATTGTATGTAGGTTAGG
Source organism: Elysia chlorotica (assembly GCA_003991915.1). Classification (NCBI taxonomy): domain Eukaryota; kingdom Metazoa; phylum Mollusca; class Gastropoda; family Plakobranchidae; genus Elysia; species Elysia chlorotica. The sequence continues at coordinate 164,818 of RQTK01000072.1, read as the reverse complement.
TTATTATGCGTACCGTATTTTGATATGTAGAAATAAGGCTCAAACAATTGTAGTACATATGAATATTGGCGTAGAGAGAGGACATTGAGATTTTATAGAAGGCACAGTCATAGGCCAAATTATTATGCCAGTATCATTATTTAGTTTACATTTCATAAGCATGATAACATCATACAATTATCATGGTCAACCACGCAATTTTGAGAGATAGGTCTAGGTACATGTATTTCATGACTGCAGAACAGGCCTTTCCTTTGAATTTTGTGCGCCCTATCAAGCGTATCGGGTAGAGCCCGTTTCACATGTAAGCTTATGTCCATTTTTTATAGAGGGGTGGAGATAATTCTCTCCCTCTCTCCGGGTTTAACGCCCGTTTCACATGTAAGCTTATGTCCATTTTTCGCTTTGTCATAAACTCCGCTGGCCCAGTGTTACTGCTGACCAACACGCTGCTAGCGTAGCCTAATAATATTATGTTCTTCGATTTTGGTCACATGAGTTTTATCACCGATGCCTGCTGGCTGGAATTTTGTTCCGGGTTGTTTTAACTTCTTCAAACAATAGCACAGGCGAGTGGCGACAAGTTAGCCTATTCCTTTAGATCTACGATTATGTTCCTTCAAGACTGCATATCGTTCTACACCCAGATACCATCTAGACTAGGAGTCTAGATCTGTGAGTCGAGAAGTCTGCGTCTTGTTTACAATCCTGGCAACCTTTGTGGTAAGTGGACTTCATCCTACATTGGCTACTTTAAAACTTATTGTAGAAATGAGTTTATAAATGCACTCCAGCTAATGGCAATTTTACTATTATCAACTAGCTAATGTACTATTAGGTAGATCTAGATCTAGGCAATTGGTCACACTAATAAAAGTAATATAACTGGGCCTAGCTATCTAGATTTAACAGTGGATATAGAAATCTAGACTCTAAGGATCTAGATCTAGATCTATCTCATGGATGAAAACCCAGGGCATGCCCAAATTCTTCTTTTAGAGTTTTGATAGGTTTAGATTAAAACCCACTTATAAATTTAAACTGATTAAGTGGTCCTGTGTTCTTCTACCCCACGCCAGGCCAATGTTTAACAACAAAGGAAAAATAATAACAGAGCAGAACCGATGACAATGCTGAGCCACCTGTGTACTGTGTAGGCTCTAGTGTGTAGTGTGTAGCAAATGACCTAGTTAGCAGCTGTAAACACTAAACAGCTGTTAAGTACAGTTTCAGGTGGCCTACTTGTAAATAAACAGTTGTTTGCGTTTTAGTTACAAACTATCACAAGGAGGTGTAAACAAAATAGAGCAGCACAGCAGTAAGTACAACATCGCGATAACTTACAAACACATGAGAGTAAGAAGAGTTCAACTAACTTGAACTAGATCGAGATTCTCTAGATCTAGGGTAGAATGCACAAACAAGACGTAGCTTACGTTTCGTCGTAGCAATATAAAAATAAGAAGGCTTACCACGAGACGTATGTTACGTCATGTTAGTGTATTCTACCCAAGGCTTTCTGTTATCTGGTATCCTCGATTCTACCCTAAGTCGTTAGCCAGCGCAACGTTGTACATGTACAACAGTCTAGTTCACTTTTTTTCTATAGGCCTAACTTCCAAGTGCGTCAAGGGGGGTAGATCCGTTAGAACCGCTCCAAACGTAAAAACATATAAGATTACATACACGCACATGTAATAAAAAAAAACAACAAAACAACAACAGACAAACGAACATGAACACAAAAATCATACAGGTCTACTTTGTTATTTTGTTATTAGAACGATCATGGCAAATGTATCTCTTTTTCAAAGTTCTTGTTATCTCTATAGATTATATCAACTAGGTGCAGATCTAGCAATTGTGAATTTATTTTTTTTAAACAAAAATCACCCCAAGATCTATTGCCCTGATCCTTCAAATATTTTTCTTTTGGCTGTCTTCATCTTCTCATTGGATACATTGTATTAATTTTTATCTATTTCAATTAAAAATTTTTTTTAACAAATAGTTCTTCTAATAGTACAAATCTCTATTTCCTCACCTTGTCCCCTCTTGATAACCATGCTCTTCTTCTTTCTTCTCCATCTCTTCCGTGCTTCTTTTCCTTTCTTCTTTAATTCTTCTCATCTATCTCTTTCCTTCTCTCACCCTCAGTCTAGTCTGCTTTATTTATTATTTTACTTTATTATTTTATCAACATCACTCGTGTGACTGAAGTATTATTTTACTAAAGTGATTTAAAAATAAGAGAGAAACAAAAGCATATATATTTATTTATACACCTCTACTCACCTCAGAATGTCAATACAAAGGGCCATGAAAACACAGACCTACAAAGACAATTCATTGTAGGATTTTATCATAACTTGATAAGATGTTAACAAGCTCAAGTTGATTAGGTATCTGAGATGATAAGACTTAAGCAGCGCGTGAGTGTTTTCAACAAGAGCTTTGGAGTATTGTCGACCTGGTGGGCGCGGTGGCCCTGGGGTAGAACATCGGCGTCAGACAGAAAACGTCCGTGGTTCCAGTCCTGGCGATTTCGCTCCCTTCTGGTTGGGCCGGTGTCAGTTTAATGTGACCGGATGAGACAGGAGTCATGGTATCCCCACCCTGTCTCGTGTGTGGCAGCACATAGATGGTCAGCCATTCAGTGTTGGGGACCGTCCACGATATAGCTTATATAGTGCTGATGTTGGACGTTAAACTAACTCAACTCAACTCCATTGTCAAACCTTTTCATGGTGGTAGCTGTGTTTACAATGGTATCTCTGTTGTTAAGGCGATTTCAATCAATCCTAGACTAAGTCATGCAATCTTTAAGTAATTTTATTAATAATGTAGTGGTTAAAGAAAAACTCCATGTACATTTCTTTTGCCACTTAAGAGGCGGAATCAGCATTTCATTCAAAAGTTGTAAGGAAAAACAAAAAGAAGTTTGAATCAAAGTTCCGTGAAAAGATTACCACTACTTAGTCTACCATCCATGACAGCCTCATGGCAGTCTCGTGACAGTCTCATGACATAGATGACAGAAGCTTGGCTGGCTAATGACTGGTATGGTTCAACAATAGTGGAGTTGATGGAAGCAACACACGGAGCGCTATAACTCAGTAGGTTAGCGCTCGAATCTTGGTTAGTGCCCCCGCTCCGTTTGAAATCCAAGAAACGTAAAACAAACAAGGATTACTAAAAAGCATAGTCACAGTGATGGTTTATTCTATATTTTTATCAACATGTCCGTTAACATGATAGAAGTGTATGTTTGAACTTTGTGATTAATTAATTTAACTAATGCTTTTCTTGGTGTTCCCACTCTGAATTTATGAATTTATGCTATTAGTGTTCTTCTTTTTCTTTCAAATTCTATTTTATGTAACATTAATATATAAAGTAATACATATATAGGGTTTTTTTTCCATCTCGTTCCCCTCCTTAAACACTAGGAAAAACTATAAAAACATGATCCGCATTAAACAAGTCTGAATATAGACATGTTTTTACTTGTTAGACACACTGACCTCTCTCGAAAAACATCCAACATAGATGGACAACCCATCAAATTGCACTCATAACTCGACAATATGTTTATATTTTGTTATCATTGGCCCATCTGAGTCACCGCGCACAGTCCGGGAAAAAAGAGTTCTTTGTTACTTAAACACTGCCCTGATTGGTTGTACAAACAATCTGTGAGACAAAGAGGTTTCGGTATAGTATACCATTCCGCTAGTTTAGAAAAAGAGTTACAGTTAACTTATGGTCATATTTCCTTTAAAAAACAAACAAACCAAAAACGTAATAAAGTTCCCCAAATGGCAGTATAGTTATGTGATTCATAATCATTGAAACTCTGTAACAGCTCAAAAACGTTTCCGAGACTCTTGCAAGACTTTTGCCACTAATTCCGTTCAAAACAATAGCTGAGTAATTTATTTCTTCTTTAATAATAAACAGCTAGTAATGATATATACAAGAAGATACACATGCTACAACCACAACAACAACGACAACAACAACAACAACAACAACAACAACAACAGTATTAACTATGAACAAAATCGAAAAAAAACCCAACAAACACACAAAAACAAAACGAAAAACAACAACAACAAAACCAAAGCCAAACAGTACAGTAATGCCAGTAAATTTGATTATAATTATTGATAACAGCGGTAGTAAAAAAGATACAAAAATTTTATCTTTAAAATAGCCCTTAAAAACTAATCGTGTTATGCGAAAACTAAAGCTTATCAATATTGTATGAAAGATATCAACGCTACCTGCAGCAAGAGCGGTTTCAGTTTTTTTGTTTGTGTGATCGAGTCTATGATTCGGCCTGCCCCACTCAGTTAGTTACATGCACGATTAAGAGAGCCACTGATTTGACAACGTAGAGTGCACGACTAAGAATCAGGAAGTCCTGGGTTCGAAACTTGAACAGACCACCTTTCCTACCAAATGGTTGAGAAGAATGAGACAGTAGTCCTTGTATCCCCAGCTTGTCTATGTGTGACAAAATGCAAATATTTCAGTCGTTCGTCAAGGGTCTCGGCCACGAGTTGTTGTTGTTGTTGTTGTTGTGTTGGTTTAACGTCCTACATCAGCACTATATAGTCTACATTATAGACGAGCCCCAAGACACACGAGACAGGTCGGGGATACCATGACTCCTGTCTCAGCCAGTCACATTAAACTGACACCGACCCAACCAGTAGGGAGCGCAATCGCCAGGGCTCGAATCCGCATCTTTTGCGACGGAAGCAGACGTTCTACCCCAGGACCACCACGCCCCCCTCGTCTCGGGACTCGGACACGAGATAGTCTGTTTGCTGAGAAAAAAACATAAGATAAATAAAACAAAACAAACAACATGAGAAAGCTTAACACAAAATTAATAGGCCTACTTTAATGATGAGCAATCGAGAAATTGATTTTTTTCCAGCTCTCAGCACGCCCCAGCCCTGACCTTGAAGTCTGATTGTAGAACGTTCAAAACATTACTTTTAGTTCAGAGAAGCAAATAGTTGAAAAGCTTAAGGAAAAAATGAAAATTAGATCTACATGTAGTTGTTAAATCTCAAGATCTCTGAAAAGTGTAAGATTCAACCAATTGATACACGCATTCTGTATGTTTTTCGGTGGATAACTTCTTTTCAAACCCACTGGCTCTCATCATTAGTAAGTTCGATTAACAGTCGAAATTTTGTGTTCAGTTAACAAATTAATGAGGAGAGGGGTTAAAACTTAATTAACTAGGACCAGGACGTTTAACTGTTTAGAAAGCATCTAAGCAAATCGTTACCGTAGTGCAAATTGCCTGAGCCTAAATGGCTTAACAACTCCTCGTGATTATGAGTCATGACCTATGGCGGGATTTCGTTTTCAACGACCAGGAAATTCCTTCTATATCTTTATCTACCTCTCTTTATCTCTCTATCTATCTGTTATATCTATCTATCTATCTATCTATCTATCTATCTATCTATCTATCTATCTATCTATCTATCTATCTATCTATCTATCTATCTATCTATCTATCTATCTATCTATCTATCTATCTATCTATCTATCTATCTATCTATCTGTCTATCTATCAATAGTTTAGCCAGAGATAGCATGGAACCAGCACAGCATTCCCTGCGACAACCTCCAAACACAGCACACTGCGCTTCTTGCTCCGACAACCCCTGACTTCGTATCCCCGCCCTGTCTCGTGTGTGGCAGCACATAAAATTGTCAGACGTCCGTCATGAGGCCCGTCCACAATATAGCCTATACAGTGCTGCTGTAGGACGTTAAAACCAACCCAACCCAACGCCCTCGCCAGCATTTAGTTGATTGTCCATTGACTGCTGCAATTTATTTATATTTTAGAACATTACAGTTGACATTGTCAACAGCCTGTCTTCCCTAGGAAGTTCAAGTTGGGTTTGTTTTATTTTCCATGTTTTGTGTGTGTGTGCTGAACTTAAACATCCGGGTTCTGGTAATGTTGGCTTACTCTTTCTCTATCATTCTAATATTATTTCTGACGTATATACTTATCTTTACGTGATCCTCATGTGATTTAGATTATCCCGTGATCTCAACTGTCGACAAATTAGATAAACGCATATATAAACAACGAACTATAGTACAATGATACGTAGGAACCAGTGGTAGTACATTTAGTGCATACATTTGTTCAACACATTACGAAGACAAAGGAGAATAAAAAGTGCCTGTGTTTTCTGTGAAGTTCCTATCGTGATTTCTACTGCAAAACACGCCGTAGTGCAAATAGATACATGTACGTAAGTATGTATGATCATTTTTAGCATAACTGTACAAGGCTTACGGTATAATGTTAAAATAAAAATACCACCATAAAAAGTTGTCGTAGTTAGTTTAGCTTGACCCCCCCCCCTCACACACATACATACACACACACAAACACACACACAAAACAAAGCAAAAAAAATCTCCCCCGCCAAAAAAACCCCAAAACAAAACAAAAAAACAACAACAAAACCAAAAAAAAAGAAAACAACAATAACAAAACAAAACAAAAACGACAAACAACAATCTACATCCATTCTCATTGTTGCACTTTCCACAAACATCTGAATTGCGCATCTTAAGTCTGCTTCCTTCTGCACTTAACGCCTCTTGGGCGGTTCTAGAAACGCTCTAAGCAACCCCCAACCGCCCCGGTTAGTTTGCCTTTTTTGTTGGTGCAGTAAACGTTGTTGTTCTTAATGTTAATGTTGTCGTTATTGTTGTTGTTGATGTCGTCGACGTCCGCTTTAATATTGAGCTTCGTTATCATGGTGAAAGCGGCCGTTCTTCAAAAGTCCGTCATAATGCTCTGGGTCCTCTCCTATAGTTTTTTTTTTAATCCTTAATGTCCAACGCCAGCAATTAGGCTACACCATGGACAAGTCCCTAAATTAGCGCCAATGCCACGCAGAGTCAGGGCGGGGATACCAAGACTCCTGTGTGATCCGATCCAATCTTTACGGAACAAGGTGGTCTGATTGTTGATAGAACCAGGGAACCCCTAATGTCAAATCGCGCACACTACGATTCGATGATTTCGACCACTTTAAGGGGGCATCATCCAATACGACAAGATTCATTTTATGTTTGTTGACCCGGCCGATATTTTGCGTCAGCTTATGGATTAAATAATAATTTGTCACCATCATTTAATAAAGACTATACTTATATACATGTATGAAGAAAATTTGCTCTAAACGCGCGTCAGTAAGATTCTTTCCCTCTTCCATTCGCCAGATATATGTAAAACAGCTTCCCGTTGTGAACGAAGAAGGCGAGCTCACTTGTTAACACGCCCAGCCACACGCCACACAGCATGATGGGAGTGTCCGTACCGGCTTGTGTGTCAGCCCTTCTGGTCGTGGCGCTGGTAGCACCAGGTGTGGCCGCCGCCAGGAAGAACTGGGTCCTGCTCATCGCCGGCTCTAACGGGTACGGGAACTACAGGCACCAGGCGGACGTGTGCCACGCCTACCAGATCGCCCACGCCAACGGCATCCCTGACGAGCAGATCGTGGTCATGATGTACGACGACATCGCCAACAACGAATATAACCCAGTCCAGGGCAACATCATCAACAGGCCCGGTGGACCCAACGTCTACCCAGGCGTACCCAAAGACTACACTGGAGACGACGTGAACGCCGAGACGTTCCTAGCCGTGCTGCAGGGGAACAAAGAGAAAGTGAAGAGCCTCCTTGGCAGGGAGGGCAAAGTCATCGAGTCCGGCCCAGATGATTACGTTTTTGTCAACTTTGCTGACCACGGGGGCCCCGGAATTTTGGGTATGCCATCGCCACCGTATCTCAAGGCAAGAGCTCTCAACCAAGCCCTGGAGAAAATGAGTGCCGCCAAGAAGTTCGCCAAGCTCGTCTTCTACGTGGAGGCGTGCGAGTCTGGGTCCATCTTCGAGGGTCTTCTCCCCAGGGACATTAACGTCTACGTGACAACGGCGGCCAACGCTGTGCAAGAGCTCTTCAACCAAGCCCTGGAGAAAATGAGTGCCGCCAAGAAGTTCGCCAAGCTCGTCTTCTACGTGGAGGCGTGCGAGTCTGGGTCTATCTTCGAGGGTCTTCTCCCCAGGGACATTAACGTCTACGTGACAACCGCGGCCAACGCTGAGGAGTCGAGCTGGGGCTGCTACTGCCCGCCGCATGACGACGGCCGACATTCGTGCCTGGGCGACCTCTACAGCGTCAACTGGATGCAGGACGACGAGGCCTCAGACATCCACAGCGAGACCCTTGAGAAACAGTTCGAGATCGTCAGACAGGAGACCAACGAGAGTCACGTGATGCAGTACGGAGACACGAGTTTCACCAACATGGCCGTGGACAAGTTTGTGTCTAACGGTCAGACGAGCCCCCGGAACCGGACAACCCGAGTGGACCGGGCCGTGCCCAGAGGTCTGGCCCGCACGGAGGACGCGGGTATCGTGTCCTTACAGAGCCTGGCCGCCAGCACCCACCCCCGTCACGTGGCCAGGAGAGCGGAGATCCAGAGAAACTTGCAGGCCCAGAAGTGGGTCAAGGCCGAGACGCGCCAGGTGTTCACCGACATCGCCAGGCGGGTCTACCCCGGACTGGACACTGCCTGGGCCCTGGACGCTCGGACACAGATCCGGAGCTGGGACTGCTACGAGCGCAGCGTGGACCGCCTGTTTGACCTGTGCCCTCGCGTCGCCCCGTACACCAACGACTTCGTGTCCAGGCAGCTCCACGTGCTGGTCAACCTGTGTAACGGCCACACCCAGGCCGAGGTCATCTCCGCCATAGAGAGGGCCGTCCTAGACAGGCCGCTCTGCTACTAAGTCGGATGCTGGACAAGATGCGCTGTCTTCTGCATGAGAGCCTGATTAAAAAGTAAAACAAAAATCTTACGAATTTTCACCATTAAGATTGTTAAACAATAGAACATGTACATGTATTTTACAACTTCTAGATCATAGAACTGGCTGTTTTTAAACGACTTTGAAATTTCGTTTGAAGGCTGGGTTGAGAAATAAATACGTTTTTTATTTTTTATTATTATTGTAGAGTCTTACTCCAATTCACGGTACTGTTTAATGGAGAGCTGTATCTATGCAACTTAAGATTTGGTTGAATTTCTTTTTGTTTTAATAAATGAAATTATAGGACGTCTGTCATCATTGTGGTCATATTTTAAAACAATGTATTTTCTATTATTGTAAAAATTGTTTAACGATTAAACATATATATCGTCTTTGATGCATCAACAGCTATATTTAAACAAGCAGCCAACCATTCAAATACATATTTTTTCCGATTTGGCAAGGTCCTTGATCAAGGTGATTGTTGTTTATGTTCCCCACTAAGCACAGAGTGCTCCAGCCTGACTCGCCTGTACGTGTCTTCCTCAACTGGTGAGTCCCTCTATACCTGAAGCCAGTGTGTATGTACCGGTACCACTCAACTAGATAGTGGAGCAGCGTTTGAGCAACATTTAATTTTGTTTTTTTCTTCTTTCTTTAAACCTTTTTGGTGAACTTTTATTCGTGTCTTTGCCTCACCATATAAAATGCATTTCAAAATCCACTGTATCCTAAGCTTTTGTCAGCTGGTGAATTTCTCTTTACCTAAACTCAGTGTGTAAGTACATGTACCACTCCACTAGCAAGAGGAGTAGCGTTTAAAACAACAATACTACGGCCAGACACTAGTAGCATGGACGTCATTCATTGTCATAATTCAGTTATGCTTTTTCTTTCTTTAAACCTTTTTTTGGTAATTTTTATTCGTTTCATTGCCTAACATTATTTTATGAATGCATTTATTTCAGACGTATTTTTATATACATTGTAAATTTACATCATCCAAAAAAAAAAACGGAAGCTTTAAAAGTGCGACGCCAAATTGAAACTAATTTTAGATGGTGGAATTTCCCATACTCTGAGTACAATCTGTAAATACATGCTTAGATTCCGGACCTAAGATTTTATTTGGTTGTTGTCACTTATCTTAAACTAAGTCGTTGTAATAACCATCCCTTGTTGGATTTATGTTATGATTTAAAAACTCATCACATTGCACCGGAAGATTATCAATATCATGCTCTGCATCCAAAACAGCTTAAGGCGTTGAATGCTCGAACTACTTTTATACTGAATTTTATTTTCTTCTGTATTGTGAATGTTCGTGTCTAAGTTTTATAATGTTACATTTTTTCTACGTTTTGATTACTCGTGACTTTTAACTGTTTACAATAAAGTTAATTTTGTGTGTGTTGACAACCTGATACATTATTATCTGGTTCTATATTCATTTTACACGTATTATGCTGATTACGTTTTTTAAAGAACAATGCAACAAACATTGTCACGGTGTGCTTTAGCTTTTTATCTCCAGCCTTGAATGTGTATGGGAATTTGAAAGACAATACTCAATTGATAAAATGTGGTCGGGTTTTTTACTAACATATCAAGTATATCACATCACTGTTTCCATGTACAAGCTGTTCGTTTTCAACAATTTTGTGAACAAAAATATTTTTATTTTGATATCCCACAGCTGTCAGCCCAAACAAATTTCAAAACGTATTTATCTAACCAAGTTTGTATGACAATATGTAGACAATGCAGTTCGCTTTTATGGCGAATATTTGGCAGGTGAACATCCCACTTCACCTGAGAGTGATCTAAGATAAATGTCTGTACATTCCAACCAAAGTGACTGCAGATTGTTTTACCACGTGATTTCAAACTTTTTAACCTAGTGCTATGTTTATGTACAGCGTATGGATCATGTTGTTGCGCCTATTGTACTGATAACTGTAACTTGTTCTTAATAAGAAGGCATGTTATCACACTCTTATTTTTTTTTCCTTCACGTGCTCAAATACAATAAAAGATTATACTTATCTCCAAGTTCATTGTGTTGTAGTCTTATTGTTATATCAGTCGCCAACCCATTTTGCTTTGATCTACACACGTTTCAAAATGTGTGGAAACTTCATTACAACTCCAAAACCTTTATGCCTTTATGATCGTTATCTTGTTTTGGTCATTGATTGTGCATCGGTTTTCTTTGTTGTGGTTTGGATCTTTCAAGAGGAGAGGAGAGTTATTATCCCTGATGGTCTATTTAATGTCTATTCAGATAACAGGCTTGGTCTAATGCCTTACTAGGTTATGTCGAGCTGAGTTGAGTTGAGTTGGTATAACGTCCAACATCAGCACTATATAGGCTATATTGTGGACGGACCCCAAAACTGACGTCTGACAATTTTATGTGTTGCCACACACGAGACAGGGGGAGGGTACCATAACTTTTGTTTTTTCATCATTTGGATCAGGTTTCAAAACAATAATGTTTCTTTAATCAGTGTAAAAAAAAAGTTTAATTAGTAAAAAATATCATCTTTGATGCATCAACAGTCATACTAAAAATAAGCAGCCACCCATTCAAATATATGTATTTTTTTAGATTTCTCAAGGTCTATACCTTAACTCAGTGTATTATGTTCTGCTGCACTAGCTTCTGGAGTAAACAGCACTGCAAGTGGTAGCATGGGGGCCATTCAATGCCATAATTCAATTATGCTTTTTTCTTTCTTCAAACCATTTTGGTAACTTTTATTCGTTTCATTGCCTAACATTATTTTATAAATGCATTCAGACGTATTTCTATATAACACTATAAATTTACATCATCCAAAAAAACGGAAGCTTTAAAAGTGCAACGCCAAATTGAAACAAATTTTACATGGTGGATTTTCCCATATTCTGAGTACAGTCTGTAAATACATTCTTAGATCCCGGACCTAAGATTTTTTTCGATGGTTGTCACTTATCTTAAACTAAATCGTTGTAATAACCATCCCTTGTTGGATTTATGTTACGAATTAAAAACTCATCACATTGTACCGGGAAGATTATCAATATCATGCTCTGATTCCAAAACAGCTTGAGGAGTTGAATGCTCAAACTACTTTTATACTGAATTGTACTTTCTTCTGTATTCTGAAAGATCGTAACTAAGTTTTATTGTAATATTACATTTTTCTGCGTTTTGATTACTCGTGACTATGTAAATGTTTGCGATAAAGTTAAATTTGTATGTGTTAATAACCTTATACATTATTATCAGGTTCTATATTCATTTTACATATATAAGGCTGATTTTGTTTTTTTAAGGAACAATGCAATAAACATTGGCATGGTGTGCTTTAGCTTTTTTTTTTTATCTCCAGCCTTGAATGTGTATAGAATTTGAAAGAAAGCACTCGTTTGATAAAATGTGACCCGCTTTTTAACTAACATAGCAAGTATACCACATCACTGTTCCATGCCCAAGCTGTTTGTATTTTAACAATTCTGTGAACAAAAATATTTTTATTTTAATATCGCACAGCTGTCAACCCAACCAAATTTCAAAATGTACATATTTAACCAAGTTTGTATGACAATATGTAAACAATACAATTAGTTTTTGGCGAATATTTGGCAGGTGAACATCCCACTTCACCTCAAAGAGAACTAAGATACATGTCTGTACATTCCAACCAAAGTGACTGTAGATTGTTTTACCGCGTGATTTCAAACTTTTTAACCTAGTGCTATGTTTATGTACAGCGTATGGATTATGTTGTTGTGTCTATTGTCCTGATAACTGTAACTTGTTCTGAATAAGCAGGCATGTTATCAAACTCTTAGTTTTTTTCTTCATGTGCTCAAATACAATAAAAGATTATACTTATCTCAAAGTTCATTGTGTTTTTTTTTTATTTTTATATCAGTTGCCTATTTATTTTTTTTTTGTTTTTATTTTTATACGTTTCTAATTTTTTGTAAACTAAGTACAACTTCAAAACCTTTGTACACAAAATATTCATGGTAAACTTGAGGCACGTTATTAATTTATATGTTTTCATTCACTCAGTCTGCCTTTTTGATCGTTATCTTGTTTTGTTCATTGATTGTGCATCGGTTTTCTTTGTTGTGGTTTGGACCCTTTAAGAGGAGAGGAGAGTTATTTTCCCTGGTGGTCTATTTAAAGTCTGTTCAGTTAACAGGGTTGGCCTAATGCGTTACTAGGTCATGTCTAGTTTTGTTGATTTGATTTGGTTTAACGTCCAACTTCAGCACTATATAGTCTATATTGTGGACGGTTCCCAATACTGACGTCTGACAATTTTATGTGTTGCCACACACGAGACAGGGGGAGGGTACCATAACTTTTGTCTCAGCTGGTCATATTAAACTGACACCGACCCAACCAGCCAATTACGAGGGAGCGCTTCCGCTAGGGAATGAAGCCGGACCTTTTGCGTCGGAAGCCGATGTTCTACCATAAGGCCACCACAATTCAGGCCGAAATTATCACTAGCTTCATCCAATTTGAAAACAAAAAGCTGTTAATTTTGAAAAGAATAAAAAAATAAATAAAAAGAGTGCATGTTTCATGAGTAACTCGTGAATGCCGAGTCTGGACAAAATGTAATTGAAAACTTTGAACAATTGAAAAATGTTTTTATATCAGACAGATTTGAATAATTTTAAGGACTGCAATTTCAAATGGAAGCTTATTTATTTCAGAATCGTGGCATATAAATTTCAAACCTTTAATTACCGTAAAAAAAGAAAGAAAAAAAATGCCATTATTTGGCCACAAACTCAAAGTCGTGTATCTCGTCTTTATGGCATTGCAATGTTATACATGTATATGGAGGGTGTCATGGAGAGGGGAGTGATGACAAGGAGAGACTAAGAAGGCGTTCGATTCAGGACATTGAAGAATGACTTGGAATAAGAATCAGATGCGGCACAGGACTGAGATATTTTCTTGGAGTTTGTGTGTGATGTCCAAAAATGATCGACCATGATGTAGCTAATGATGATGATGATGATGATAATGATGATAATGATAATGATAATGGTGATGATGATGATAATGATGATGATGATGATGATGATGATGATGATGATGATGATGATGATGATGATGATGATGATGATGATGATGATGATGATGATGATGATGATGATGATGACGATGGAGATGATGATAGTAAGATTTTTTTAGACATACACATACTACTTTTGTTGAAGATCACGATTCTAAAACATGGAAATAAATTTTCTTTAGGATACATTACATGTCCATTCCTCTATTACGTAGGTGAATTATATGAAAACATTAACCTTTCGCATATAAATACATGTGATGTAACTGAATCAGACAAAGGTTTAGTTTTACTTTTAAATTCATACTTATGTCAAGGATAACACACTACCTTACTTTAAAAAAGACATATACCACAGCGACAGAAAAAAAATCCAGAAGATTATCAAGACATTTTATACAACGAGCATAAACCATATTGTGTCGAATTACCAAATACCCTGAAATACAAATTTCGTGTTTCTCGGAAAATTTGGGCTTCTGTTTTCCAATCTCCAATTGTTACTGCACTTCTTTATCTTAATAATCCTAGATAATGTGTTTTGTTTTTATCAGTGTGTTACCCGTCGCTTGATGGAACCACATTGCGATTTCTAACTTTAATGAGATACACTCTAGACATTAAGATTGTATTCTCCGATAGAGCTTCTCTTCACATCATACATGCTAAGGGACAGTGGGGTTTTTAGTGGGCTAAAGTCTATGTACCTTTTGTCTATTTTACAAATTATAAATGTAGACGGTTATTTTAAATGGGAGAAGAATATTCTCAGCTAAAAATAGATCTTACAAACTGAACGAAAGCACGCTGATAAAGAATAAAGAAAAGATGCAAACGGCAATATGTAGTTTGGAGTAAGCAAGGTCCCTTTCCTATTGTGATAAAACACTAACCTCGAAAATATCGTTATCAGAAACACAACTCGGGTGACTCAAATTTAACACAAGGAAAAAAGAAAACCCTACCCTTGTCGTGTTTTTTGGTTATCATTGTTGACCCGACAAGGATCACGTGGTTCCAGAGATAACAGATTGAAACAATAAAAGGCTGAGACTGCCTCGACCTACCGCTCATAACTTGTCTGAAACGAGCTCAATAACACAGGTCTGTAACCAGACTGACTGCTCACTGCTCATACCGTCTCTGCGACGGGCTCAACTACACCGGTCTGACCAAAAAATTTGATTCTGCTCGCTGCTCATAACTTCTCTGCGACGAGCTTCACTAGACCAATCTGACCATCATGAGAACCTCCCTCCTCCCCTATGGCGCCGCCCTCCTGGTTGCGCTGTGCCTGGTCTCTGGCGCGACCGCCGCCAGGAAGAACTGGGTCCTGCTCATCGCCGGCTCTAACGGGTACGGGAACTACAGGCACCAGGCGGACGTGTGCCACGCCTACCAGATCGCCCACGCCAACGGCATCCCTGACGAGCAGATCGTGGTCATGATGTACGACGACATCGCCAACAACGAATATAACCCGGTCCAGGGCAACATCATCAACAGGCCCGGGGGACCCAACGTCTACCCAGGCGTACCCAAAGACTACACTGGAGACGACGTGAACGCCGAGACGTTCCTGGCCGTGCTGCAGGGAAACAAAGAGAAAGTGAAGAGCCTCCTTGGCGGCAGGGAGGGCAAAGTCATCGAGTCCGGCCCAGATGATTACGTTTTCGTCAACTTTGCTGACCACGGGGGCCCCGGCATTTTGGGTATGCCATCGCCACCGTATCTCAAATGATTCTCTCACATCGAGATCAACAAGGTGAGCGTCCTATCGCTTATGCATCACGGTCACTCAACGCTGCTGAGCAAAATTACGCTCAAATTGACCGAGAAGCCCTGTCGCTTATCTTCGGGGTAACAAAATTCAGAAAATACATCATTGGTCATCAAATTGAGCTTTACACCGATCACAAACCGCTACTTGGTTTATTTGGAGAGCACAAAGCTTTCCCTGAAAACGCTTCCGCACGTGTACAACGCTGGGCGCTTATTCTGTCAGGGTATTCATATCGTCTAGCATATCGTCCTGGGCACCAGAACAACGCAGACGCGTTAAGCAGATTACCGCTACCTGAGACACCACTTGTATCGGAACCTCCCGATGCAGTCGATCACCTGTTCAACTTTGTCGACGAGTTACCGGTGACTGCGACCGATATCGCAAAAGAGACATTAAAAGATCCTTTGTTGAAACAGGTATTCAACTTTGCAGCTAGAGGATGGCCATCAAAACCTTCCGACGACGTTCGGGCTTTTACAGCTCGAAAACATGAGATCAGCATCGACAACGGATGTTTGTTGTGGGGTACCCGAGTCATCATCCCTACATCGCTTCGGTCTCGAGTGTTGGATATTCTTCATGAGACTCACATTGGTATCAGCCGTATGAAAGCGCAGGCTCGCTCCTGGGTGTGGTGGCCTCTGTTGGACTATGACATCGAACGACTGGCGAAGACGGGTGCGATTTGTGAACAGTACCAGAAGAGTCCCCCTAAAGCACCGCTGCATCCTTGGGACTGGCCTCAGCAACCGTGGTCAAGAGTACACATGGACTTTGCAGGACCATTTTTAGGCAAAATGTTTTTGATAATTATTGATGCTCATAGTAAATGGATAGATATTAAGATTATGAGTAAGATAACTGCATCTGATACAATACTTGAGCTTCGTGAGGTGTTTTCCACATTTGGGTTGCCAGAGGTAATTGTAACTGATAACGGTCCAACTTGGACAAGCGAACTATTTCAAAATTTCCTGGCACACAATGGTGTAAAACACATCACTAGCGCACCTTATTCACCATCTACCAATGGTTTAGCTGAGAGAGCAGTTCAAATTTTCAAACAAGCTATGATACATAATAAGTCGGGTACTATGAAAGAAAGGGTATTGCGTTTCCTAACAAAATATCGTAGCACGCCACATACCACCACAGGTGTAACTCCTTCTGAGTTGATTTTAGGACGTAAAATGAGAACCCATCTTGATTTACTGCATCCGTCACTACAGAGCTCTGTTGTTAAGCAACAAGCTAGGCAAAAGGATCATTATGATCGATCATCACGTGAACGTGAAGTTTCAGTTGGGGAAAATGTCTTTGTTAGAAACTATGGGGAAAAGGATAGGAAATGGATAAAGGGTATTATTACTAAGAAAACTGGACCTGTCTCTTTTCATGTTGACACTGATAACCATGGCATTATAAGACGCCATCAAGATCAGATTCGAACCACCGTCTGTGATTTGATAACTAATCCTATTTCATCTGATCAGGATTCGAACGAAAGTAAAAGTGATCAACCTGGGGAAGGAAAAGAGAATCTAAGTGCTGATAATGGATGTTTGGAAGGGATTAATGATAACAGTAGTATTTTAATTGAGGATGCGCAGAATGAATATATTCCTTCTGAAGTTCAATTAACAGGTGTGAATGTGCATCCAAAGACAAATGAATGTGCGGATGAGAGTGTGAATGCGGGTCAAATGAGTTCTAAATCGGTGGAGATTAAACCGAGAAGATCAGGCCGTATAAGAAAAGAGCCAGATCGTTTGGTAATTCAATAGATGATATGAAAGTATATTTCATATTTTTGTACTTGTTGCAATTAAGCTTTCATATTATGATTTTAAGAGAATCAATGTTACGAGTGTTAAGTTTAAAGAATACTAAAGATTACAATGAAATTAAATTTGTCATTTAAATGTTAAAAAGTTCATAGTTTGAAGTCACCTTCATAATCAAGTTTTTTGAATTATCTTAATTGTATTAATTATATTCTTTAATGACGTAAGTTCAAAATAAGGATGGAGGGATGTAATAAATGGGAAATAATCTTGTATGATTAATATATGTAAATTTCATTGTAACTGTTCTTTATTTTATGTGACGTAATTCTTTATTGTTTTCCGGTCCGCATTGTTTTAATAACCTTGTAAGAAAGGCATTCTATTCTAAGAGAGTCATGCTGTCAACATCGTGAAATAAAACCTATGATTTAATTATGAACTTGTGTCTTGAGTTGGTCATAGATCTAGTTATTACTTTGGATAGCACTTTATCTTACTTTTTTGATGAATAGAAATATGCCGCTGCGACAGAAAAATCCTAAAGATTATCAAGACATTTCATTCAAGCATAAATCATATTGTGTCGGATTACTAAAAATACCATGTAATACAGAATAAGTGTTTATCGGAAAATTTAGGCTTCTGTTTTCCAATCAAATTTTTTCTGCGCTACTTTATCTTAGTATTTCTAGATAATGTTTTCATCAGTGTGTTACCCGTCGCTTGATGGAATCACATTGCGATGTTTAATTTTCTTGAGATACACTCTAGACATTAAGATTGGTGCATCGGATAGAGCCCCTCTTCACATCAAACATACGGCCCTCTCTATGGCGGAGATGACCTCGGCCTGGGTGTGGCCGTTACACAGGTTGACCAGCACGTGGAGCTGCCTGGACACGAAGTCGTTGGTGTACGGGGCGACGCGAGGGCACAGGTCAAACAGGCGGTCCACGCTGCGCTCGTAGCAGTCCCAGCTCCGGATCTGTGTCCGCGCGTCCAGGGCCCAGGCAGTGTCCAGTCCGGGGTAGACCCGCCTGGCGATGTCGGTGAACACCTGGCGCGTCTCGGCCTTGACCCACTTCTGGGCCTGCAAGTTTCTCTGGATCTCCGCTCTCCTGGCCACGTGACGGGGGTGGGTGCTGGCGGCCAGGCTCTGTAAGGACACGATACCCGCGTCCTCCGTGCGGGCCATGGACCTGGGGTAGGCCACTCTCTCCCGCCGCCCCGAGTTGGTGTAGACTTTGCCGTTGGCGAGGAAGTCCTCCACGGGCAGGTTGGTGAAGCTCGTGTCCCCGTACTGCATGACGTGGCTCTTGTTGGTCTCCTGTCTCACGATTGTGAATTGTGTCTGCAGGGTCTCATTGTGCAGGTCGGCGCTGTCCGAGTTCTGCATCCAGTTCACGCTGTAAGAGTCACCCAGGCAGGTCCCCCTGTTGTCGTCCTCAGGCGGGCAGTAGCATCCCCAGCTCGACTCCTCAGCGTTGGCCGCCGTTGTCACGTAGACGTTAATGTCCTTGGGGAGAAGACCCTCGAAGATGGACCCAGACTCGCACGCCTCCACGTAAAACACAAGCTTGGCAAACTTTTTGGAAGAGTTCATGCTCTTGAGTGCGTCGTTAAGATCTCTTGCTTTGAGATACGGTGGCGATGGCATACCCAAAATTCCGGGGCCCCCGTGATCGGCAAAGTTGACGAAAACGTAATCGTCTGGGCCGGACTCGATGACTTTGCCCTCCCTGCCAAGGAGGCTCTTCACTTTCTCTTTGTTCCCCTGCAGCACGGCCAGGAAGGTCTCGGCGTTCACGTCGTCTCCAGTGTAGTCTTTGGGTACGCCTGGGTAGACGTTGGGTCCCCCGGGCCTGTTGATGATGTTGCCCTGGACTGGGTTATATTCGTTGTTGGCGATGTCGTCGTACATCATGACCACGATCTGCTCGTCAGGGATGCCGTTGGCGTGGGCGATCTGGTAGGCGTGGCATACGTCCGCCTGGTGCCTGTAGTTCCCGTACCCGTTAGAGCCGGCGATGAGCAGGACCCAGTTCTTCCTCGCGGCGGTCGCGCCAGAGACCAGGCATAGCGCGACCAGGAGGGCGGCACCATAGGGTAGGAGGGAGGTTCTCATGATGGTCAGATTGGTCTAGTGAAGCTCGTCCAGAAAGTTATGAGCAGCGAGCAGAATCAAATTTTTGGTCAGAACCGGTGTAGTAGAGCCCGTCGCAGAGACGGTATGAGCAGCGAGCAGAATCAAATTTTTGGTCAGAACCGGTGTAGTAGAGCCCGTCGCAGAGACGGTATGAGCAGTGATCAGTCAGTCTGGTTACAGACCTGTGTAGCTTCCATTTAAAACAACCGTCTACATGTATAATTTGTAAAATAGATAAAAGGTACATAGACTTTAGCCCACTAAAAAAACTCCGTCCCTTAGTCCTAGACAGGCCGCTCTGCTACTAACTCTGCTAATTCCTTGTCCGTTACAACAACAACCAGAATTATAGTGCTTTTACCCAGTGAATTACTTGTGGTGAATTGAATGAATAATATATCTAGATGTTTGTTAAGAATTATATTACTAATCATACTTATAACAGTTTTCAATTATTTTTTAGTACCTGGCGGAAAAGATCAAATGAATATACGTGTTTCTTTCTTTATTCTTCATGAGTTTATTATTAACAATACACACTGCAGCTCCCAATATCTCGCAATATTCCAAAACTTTTTCTGAAATCAATTAAAAAAACAACAACAACCCCATCTTGTAGAGTTTGTACCCTGTATTTGCCTTACCACATCACTTGCGCAAGTTTAAAGGCAATTTTTTCGTAAACTATTACAGTATATTATTTTACAAATTGTAGAATATAGATAAGATTATACTGGCGGTTTTAAACGAATTTGAACTTTGGTTTGAAGGCTGGGTTGAGAAATAAATAAATTTTTATTATTGCAGAGTCTCGCTCCTTACCACATAACGCAAGTTTAAAGGCAATTTTTTCGTAAACTATTACAGTATAGATATTCAATACAGATCAACACTGTGTAATGTTAATACTAAACTAAGTGTTAAATAATATATTTTCAGAATATGTGTTGTCTGACTATTACAGTATTGTTAATCATTACAGATTAATACATTTTAAGTTAATACTGAGCTAGGGGTATAATAACTATGTTATTCAAGTATGTGTTTGGTTTTAACTCACCCTGGTGTACTGTTGTATCCCCTCACCAGAATGATACATGAGCCTCCAAGTTCAACCCGATTCGAAATGTGCAATGATTACCTCGAGGGAAATTTCTGATGTACAAATTACAAATGAAGTGAAAGGTTGAGAAGTTGATTTACCATTTTTCAAAATTCGTATGCTGCTTGTATTTGATTGTATGTCTATGTCATTGTTTGTAAAACAAAAAAAAATCAAACGAAAACATTGTAAATAAAATAAAACACTTTAAATAACCTATTTTGGTATATTTATTTTGTTTTCTTTATCCTATAGAGTTAAAGTTACTCTCGGTAATTTCTGAAAAAAAAATGACACTCCATTCAATATATTTTTTTTTATAACATGTGGGCTATCAAAACACACTTCAGTTCCAAACAAAATACTATTTACATCCTTTCCAAGCTTTGAATTTAAAACAAAAAAAAAAAAATCAAACGAAAACATTGTAAATAAAATAAAACGCTTTAAATAATATATTTTGGTATATTTATTTTGCTTCCTCCATGCCATAGAGTTAAAGTTACTTTCATTAATTTCTGAAAAAAAAATGACACTGCAATTATTCATTTATTTTTTTAACAACATACTTATGGGCTATCAAAACACATTCCAGTTCTAACACACGATTTATGTCCTTTCAAGCTTTGTATGCAGAAACATTGGAAGTTTTGAAAAAAATTGTTTACAGTATCAATAATAATAACAACTAGTCTAACAAATTGCTTTAACTTAAAGAAAAATAACTTTGTAAATAAATTGGCTCAACAAAAACAGGCAATCAACATTATTGAATAAGGGCCCTAACTCCTTTTCAACATAAAACATAACCATAGTATTGTAAGTTTTATTGCCAATATTTTATTAAACATCTGATATAACTCACACACAATGTACTAGCCAAGTATTGCACGGTACCGGCAATATTCCTTCAAAGTTAAACGTTATACTTATAGCAACCACTTAGATGTGAACTGACAATTTTCTAGTTACTTGATCCGGCTCTCAGAAAGTGAGTATTATATAAGCTGATCGAACTGTTTTTCTGCATGCATTATCTGTACCAAGAATGTGAAACTCACCAAGACTGGCTAAACGTAGTTTAGGAAATGTGAACGAAGTACAAAATCCCGGTAGCTTACGACTCTCCGTAAGCCTCCTTAACCACATAATGTCAAGATGAGTTGTAAGCTTATCATAACTTTGTACTTACGTCCCATGAGCTCTAATTAGAGTTAAATATAAAAAATTATTGTATCAATCAAGAGGAGCGGGTAATGCTAATCGGTGCGGTGCTTTTCTTTAAAAGAAAACACAAAGTGCGCAAATATAATGCTTATTAGATCTACGACAAAAGAGCCCAATGACGTTTTTTAGTTACTGAATAGCTTTCATATCTCCCTACAGACTTGAACAAGGTGGAATAACTTTTTGCCTGTTCATTCAGCAAGCAAGGTGTAATCTTTAGCCAAATAAGTGAAATAAAACATGTTCATAAAGAAAAAAATGTACCAAAGACGATTTCTGATAGCGAGCCTGATGGTGCTTGGTTTTTAAAATCAGGGCTACAGTAAAACATGTTAGCTGAGGCGGACGTCTTGGCAATGCATGTCCACCCAAACAATTGTTAGCAGACATATTTTCTATAAATCTGTAAAGTAATAAATTAAGTTTAATTCAACTGCACTGGAGCATTTTAGTAAACTGCTTTGCAGAGATTTAATGTAAACTGCAGATTGTACATAAATTATAACAAATTTTCTTGGTTTTTATACTGCAAGGGCTGTAGATAGATCAATACATCTCGAACTACATGTATTTCATGCAGAGGTGTATGAATGGTTCGCGTTTAATTCAGGAGTATGTTCACACTGTATTACTTTAAGAACAAAATATATGGGAATAGTTTACAATAGCTGATTTCACGTTGAGCTTACCATGGCACACCGCGGTACATGTAGACTACTTCTATAGCTGCCAACCGCATGCATACCAATCTCTCTCTCTCTCTCTCTCTCTCTCTCTCACCTCTCTGTCTCTCTCTGTGTCTCTGTCCTCTTTTTCTTTTCTGCCTCTCTCTCTCTCTCTCTCTCTCTCTCTCTCTCTCAATTTATAACTGTCACTCATGTTCACACAACCGTGCTTATATCAGTGTGAAAGTAGACTCTCGAAGCAAACAAACGCAAAACATGTTCTTTAAGATCACACACAAACACACCTCACAAACAAATAAAAATACAAAAATACAGAAATACAAACTGGTTCTCATAAACCGCTCCCTCTCAGAACTTTCGGTACTGATCGCTGCTCCCTCTCAGAACTTCCGGTACTGATCACTGGTCCCCGTGCGGCCCGAGCTGACCCGTCTGGTAACGGCCTTGACCCCTTGCACGATGAGTTTCTCCAGGCCCATGAACGGGGCCTCGAATGCCATGGATGCGGCGAACGCCACCATCATGGACAGAACCAGGATGCCCAGGAAGGCGACCACCTGGAGAGGGTGGGGGTAGGAGATGGATAGATAGATAGATATATATAGATAGATAGATAGATAAATAGAGAGAGAGAGAGAGAGAG
>RQTK01000072.1:128705-139659 GCA_003991915.1 Elysia chlorotica | reverse complement strand
GGGCTATAAATATGTCAATGTATACTTGCATGTTGTTGAGACGCTTGTTTAAGTGATGTTAGTTATTTTCTGTTTTAATTGTCTCTTTTAGAGAGTATATTTTGACTAGAAAGGGTGCTACATTACATTTAAAAGACTACCACAATTTTGTTTATTGGTTTTGCTTCTGTTACTTTTACTATTATTACTGCTACTACTACTACTACAACAGCGACTACTACTACTACTACTACTACTACTACTACTACTACTACTACTACTACTACTACTACTACTACTACTACTACTACTACTACTACCACTACTACGTTTAACCCCTCTCCAGTACCTCCGTATCCCGTGGCGCAGGCGAAGATGACCCAGCAGACTGCCGCGCCCCAGGCTATTCTGTTCATTGCGTTGTAGAGGGCAGCCACGTCTGTGCTGAGCGGGTGACCGTTGGTGTTTTCAAACAGGCCATACACAACGGCTAGGCCCACAGCCCAGGCAAACGCCCAGCCCACAAGCACGGCCATCTGGGCCCAGAATAGTTATTGATATACAACGTTGTTAGTTATAATGTTACCGAACAAATTGGAGAGCTATACTTTTTTGGGACTAGGAGTAAAGCCTCCCTTAGCGCAAATTTGAAGACGGTAATTAAGTTAAATTAAAATCGGTCGTAGGTTAATGGTAAGATTATCTAGAAAGAAAACCAATGTTAAAGACATTGTATGTAGAGTTTGTAGGAAAACAGATGTTAAAATACATGGGCTGTGTTGCAAGAATGAATGGCAACCGAAGGACCAAAAACAGCAACAACAACAACAACAACAACAACAACAACTAAATAAAATAAACTCATAGGTTTAACGTTTTCTAGCTTCCAAAGAGGTAATGCACGGTGCCGCAAATCCAGAACGAAATGTCCAGGACTTGTCTGGGTACTTTATTCTGACAGCGACTCAGTCATTGGGAACCCCCGTTGCTCACCTTGCTCATGTAGACCTTACACTCCGTCCTGTAGAGGATGTATCCAGTGATCATACCCACCAGGTAGGGCCCGATCCTGCAGTAAGGCTTCACGTAGTAGACGTTAAAATAGTCGCCATCGGCCCTGGGGTGGGTCATAAACAAGTAAATTCGAGTGTTTTTAAAGTAAAGGTGAAAAAGATTTTTCTCAGACATTTGTATTTAGAAGCCAAACGTATTGAAAAGATAACTATGAAAATAAAAAAAGAATATTGAGTTGCAACAACATTTTTATCACGAACATTTTAAATTTGTGTCGATTCATCTTCTCTTAGTTACAGAAGCTTGAAGTTTCAATTTGAGTTTTACATAACCTCAGGTTGATTAAGTCTATCGTTTAAAACTCTAATATGCTAAGATAAAATATTTAATTTAAAATGACCTTTAGGTTTAGTATATGTGCGGATTTTTTCAGTTGACTATGCAAAAAAAATCACAAGAATAAAGAGAAAGAACTTTGAAAAAAAAACAATATTAAAGAACAGCAAAATTTCATCACAGAAATTTTGAACCGAAACATTCAGAAACCACAATTAGTAAATGCACAGTAAACGAAAGAACTAAAAAACAAACAAACCTGAATCACTAAAACGAGTAGGAGAAATCCGATACGCGAAGGCTAACAAAGTCGGATGCTTCCAGACACACACACACACACACACACACAAAACACAATAGAAATTTAACCAAAGAACTTTTGAAAAAAAATTTCAAAACAACTAAAAACTAATTTTTACAACCCAAAACGATAATACAAAGAAATGCTAATTTAAATCTCGGCAAAAAACAACAAGATAAAACAATCCGAACAAAAACAGACGATTAGGCCCTACCGCTTGAAGTGAAACCACATTTGGAACACACAATTTCCGAGAACTCACGGCCTGAGAAGGTCAAAGTTGGACTGAAGGTCATACTTCGCGGAAAGCACTCCGGCGGCGATGGCGCTGCCCACGGTAAGCAGGAAGGGGAGGACAACTCCAAACCATCCGTAGCTAGGAACAATGGTTGTGTGAGAGGAAGGGAATGGGTGGGGTGGATACATCAATTATTAAGCAAACTGTTGCATGAGCTCTCAAAAAAATTATTAAAAGAGGTCATTGTCAATATTTCATTCCTTGATTTTACATCTGCCTATGTGTTTTCTTCAAGCAACTATTTATAAAATGCCTTTCTCTGTAGTTCTCTTAAAGATGTTTTCCATCTTTACGCTTTAAAAAAAACCAACAAGATAAATAAAAAAAACACAGAAATGAAATACAGCTCATTGTTCCGATTTTCTTTTGCTAATTTTGTCAGCTTCATCAACAAAGTTTAAAGACCCAGCTCACCATTTTAGGCTTTTAGTGTTACAATGTTCATTTTCTGAAAAAACAACAACAAAAACAAAACAAAACACAACAACAACAACAGTGTAACTCTGCAAATGGCAGGTGCATTTGTACTGTCTCGAGCTAAGAACCATACACCGTAAGACAAGACTCACTAACGAATGGATGAGGTACTTAACAAAGGAGTCACAGAGAACTCACTAGTGCATGATGAGGAAGATGGCCGGGCTGATGATGTAGAACTGCATGTCGTTAGCCAGGTACCAAGACCAGCCCATGCACTGGGGACACCAGATATATAGTACACGGCACTTAATGCCACATCTGATGTATCAACATTTCAATTAGTTAGAGCTCCTAAAACCTCCGAAATAAGTTCGTTTTAGTTTCTATTGTTATAAGTTATTATGGAGCTTCTAGATTGTTATGGTCAAGATGAGGACGGTTCTAAGTGAACGTTGAGGGAGGAGAGGGGACATGACAGTTGGGAGTTCATTAAGAAGAGGAAGGCGATGACCCGCGGTGTGAAAGGAGAACAGATTTGAAGATTTTTTACGTAAGAAAATGTATTAATCAAATTTGAAATAAATTTGCAAAATTAAGAAAAGGAAATAAAAACACTTCGATTTTATGAGCGTATATGAATTCAACACGAAAGTAAAATATATCTTGATGTTCATCATTTAAAAAATGTTTTACTGTAAGTAATGCTTTGGAATGAGAATCTTCAATATAAAGGGTAATAAGCGAGAGTTTAGTGGCTTATCGTTACGACATTCATTACTTCCCTTATTATTTTATTACATTTTCCAATGGCTACTATAATCAAGTCTAATTTAAATTAAAGCTTTTGAAATACATGAAATATAACAATTTAACAAAGATTCGGCCATAAACCACGTTGTTTACCATCCCTCCGCCAAAGTTGTGCAGGTTGTTGATGTAGAGGAGGTTAGACCACCAGTTGTTCCTACACTCGTCTGGTTCGAAACTCTTCTGCGGCCAGAGTGGACCGTCCCCCATGTAGTGGAGGAGCGTGATGTTGACCATCATGACCAGCATGTAGGGTGGGGTCAGTCTGGTGAGGGCAGGCCGGACATAGGGATATCACGGGACCACAATCAGATCAGATATAGAGGTCTTACATTTACAGGTCATAAATGCTCAGAGTAAAAGAAAAGCTTTGGGTGGAGATGTGAAAAAGGATTCGGTGTAGACGTGGGAGAATAGAAATGTTTGGTTTATATTATATTATATTATATTGTTTAGGTTCTTTAAAAATTCGATGCAGCAGTTTTGATTGTTAAACGCTTGTCAAAGACAGTCCAGACTAGAATCGGTGAGAAAAGAGACAATTTAATTATTACTGCTATTCCATCTCTATCTTAAGTTATTTGAATCATTTTATAATTATACGGGAAGGAGAAAAATAGAGGATATTGGAAATATTACATTTACGACAGCCTGTTGTTATAAATGTTTTCTTGCACTTATTGTGATTAACAAATATACCAGCCTTGTTCATATCGTTATATGTCATCAAACCCAAAGTTGTGTTGCCATTCAGTGATTGAACTACACCTCTTATAAATAAATAAATGACAATAATGAAATTATGAAAATGTAATTACAAATAAAGAAAGAAAGAAAAAGAAAGAGGAACATAGACATAAACACAATCATTCAGAAAAGATAGACACGAATTTGGGGTTTAACTTCGAAGTAAATATGATAATTATCTAGAACATTATTTATGGACATTTTTTGCCCTTCTCTATCGAGATCATTGGTTCGCTGTTTTGTATCCTTAAGTCATTATACAATATTGTGAAAAAAAAGACACCGTTTTTTACACTGACCTCCAGAACCTGTGGAAGTAAAAGTTGAAGAAGAACGTGCCTGACGGGGGCTTCTTGGAGAGTTCCTTCATCACCAGGTACGTCACCAGTAGACCACTGATCACAAACAAACAACAGGGAGTAAGGGGTTTGTTCAGTAGTTGACAGTGAAAATAGAAATACAGGTACAGGTAGTTCCCCAATCGGAACCCACAAAACATTAGACAAGGAAAAAGCTTCTCTTTGCGATTGGATATCGCTTTGTGTCAAAAGTTCTGTCTGTTGTCATCAAACAATAAGTCTATTTTTAGTGATATCTTGTTACAAGTTTGTATAGATAAAAATGGTTTTTGCGGCACGTTTAACAGCAGTTTAAAAAAAATGCAGATAATATAATCTGTCCACCCATAATTTAAGGAAAGATTATATTTTAAGTAACATTTAGAAACACATAGTTTTAGAGGTCCGTTGAAGAACTGGTAACAGCAATAAAAATAGTAACTGTTTATTTTTTCCACAAGTAATATTTAAGGGAGACATGCTATTTTGGACCCCAGTCTTCTGAGATATAAAATTAATAATACGGTATGGATAATATACCACCAGTATTGATTACATGCCCAGCGATATTTAGTCCATGCTCACTTTTAAGAAGAGCAACAAAGTTACAGCAGACCTACGGGGGATTGGCTTGGGGTTGGGTTGGTTTGACGTCCAACAGCAGCACTATATAGGCTATATTGTGGACGGGCCCCAAGACGGACGTCTGACAATATTTTGTGCTGCCACAAACGATACAGGGCGGGGATACCATGACTCCTGTCTCAGCCGGTCACATAATACTGACACCGACCCAACCAGTAGGGAACGCAAGCGCCAGGATTCGAACTCGGGACCTTTTGCGTCGGAAGCCGATTTTCTACCCCTGGACCACCGCACCCCTCTACAGCAGACTTACACTTAATGGTGTATTAATTAATTCCAAATTGGAAATGAGCTTACACGTTTGAATTGGGGTGTGGTTTGTGTCTCACCTGAGCGCGAAGAAAGTGTCTACAGAGACCAGCGCATTCATGATGGCCTGGAATGTCCACCTCTTGTAGGCCTCCTCCAGGTAGCCTTGCAAGTGATCTGATACCAAGACATGTGTAAGGGGTAGATTTGTTTTTTGTATACCACTTCTATATTTCCAAAGTAAAGTAAAAGCCACGAGCTGCACCAAAGGTATTTTGTCAATAACCCTGCAGTAACCGGGACAAGTATTGTGATCAACTAAAAGAAGAAGTATAAGTTATTGAGGAAGTGGTATAAAACTACGAATAATACTAGTAATGGTAGTGGTGGCGATTGCGTTGCTGTTTATACTGAATTCATTGGTATAAATAACAGTTAAAATAGTTGAAGTAACGATTCGTGGCATTTGAGAAAAATATGAAGTATTTCATTTGTTTTGGTATCTTCCACATTCACAAATGGAACAAAAACAAACACCATGGTAACAATCAATATAAATCTGATGATGCGAGGTATACCACAATTTAGGCTGTAAAATATTCTTAATACGAGAAATAGGTTTTCTTATAACCTTTTGGCAAATGAGCTATAACAATCCGAGAAAACCCACATTTACCCACCTGTCAATTGTACACCAGATATGAAACAATGGCCCAACACGACCCAGCTCATGCTGAGGAATCGGATACCGTGGATGCAATCGATACTGCCCGGCCCTGTGGATGTGGACAGCACCTTCGCTCCGTTTGTGTAGACAGAGAAACACAGGAGAGCGCGCTCCGCCGCGTCTGGTGGGCCAAACAACGATACAGGTATCGGGGGAAAAACAGAATATTAACGAGTAAGATATAGAAATTCATCGGGGATCTAGATAACAGAGAGTATTTAGAGAAGAACCCTCCCCCCCCCCTCATTTTAATGTAACTGTTTTGGTGTAAGTATAAGGTTAGTACGTTCAATAATACAATTAACGTACACCCAAGACAAGATGTGTTTTTTTTTCTATAGGAAAAATCCGCTTATCTCGGATCTAGCGAACTTTTAAAGATGGTTGTAATGCAATGAAATAAAGGGTTCATTTTCAGGCTCTGAAATGTATGGTAGGTTTCCAACAACTACAAAACAATCACCGAAGAAGAGTTTCACCGAAAACAGCCTGTATGGTTAGTACATAACACATCTTTAGTTGGAGAAAGTGAAGCACATGTATAGTTTAGCGTCTCTCAGCACTGCAAAGGATTGTATCCCGGTATTCGAGTACCGGATCCTATGGCAAGATAATCATATTAGATGACCAGTCACATTATAACTGACGCCTACCAAGCCAATATGGAAAATGCTATTTCCAACATGGGGCTTAAAAAGAAGACCCTCTGATTGGAAGCTGCGCGTTCTACCCCAGGGCAACCTCCCCCTGTGATAAGGGGTGAAGTGACGGTGTTTTGCTCTCAAAATCGGGGACTCTCTAGTTTGAAATCCACCATCAAGCCAATTCAATCGATAGATTTCGTTGCGACTGGTTGGGTTGGTGTCAGTATAATATGTCAGATTGAGATATGAGTCCTGGTATCCTCGCACTATCTCTGTGGAAGAGCGCTTAAATTTTTCAGACATCATTCTTGAGACCCCTCATCAGTTAGTATAGTCTTGTTGCTGGTCTTAAACTTTCATAAACGAATAGAGCAAACTCACTTGGCTCGAACTCAGTCAATGTATCCTTGCAATATCTCTGTGGGGCAGCGTTTAAATTTTTTAGACATTAGCCTTGGGACACCTCCACAATTAGTATACTCTTGTTGCTAAGCTTGAACGTTCATAAACGAATAGAGAAAACTCACTTGACTTAAACTCAGTCATAGTATATTCGCAATATCTCTGTGTGGTAGCGCTTAAATTTTTCAGGCATCATTCTTGGGACCCCTCCACAATTAGTATAGTCTTATTGCTGATCTTGAACGTTTATAAAGGAATAGAGCAAACTCACTTGGCTCGAACTCAGTTATGGTTTCCCCGTAATATCTCTGTGTGACAGCACTTAAATTATTCAGACATCATTCTTGAGACCCCTCCACAATTAGTATACAATAATTGTTGCCGATTTTGAACGTTCATAAACGATTAAAGCAAACTCACATGGCTCGAACTCAGTTTTGGTATCCTTGAAATATCTCTGTGGGACAGCGCTTAAAATTTTCAGACATCATTCTTGGGACCCCTCCACAATTAGTATAGTCTTGTTGCTGATCTTAAACGTTCATAAAGGAATATAGCAAACTCACTTGGCTCGAACTCAGTCAATGTATCCTTGCAATATCTCTGTGTGGCAGCGCTAAATTTTTCAGACATCAGTTTAGGGACCCCTCCACAATAATTATAGTCTTATTGCTGATCTTGAACGTTTATACACGAATAGAGGAAACTCACTTGGTTCGAACTCTGGCTGGCTGATCTTGGCGTTGAGCAGCGGTTCATACAGACTGTGTGCCTGGTCGTCCCCGCCGTCTCGGGTGGCGCAGTAGTCATACCCGCTGTCTCCCAGCCACATGGTGTCGGTTCGAGCCCGGGGAGAGAAGAGCACGCGCCAGTAGCGGTGAGCCACTAGGATGTCGTACAGCGAGGCCGCAAGCATGAGCGCGGCAAACACACTACACACCACTCTGTGGACACGGTAAGGGGAAAAGGCAAGAAAGTTGGTGGTTGTTCAACGCTTGCTAAAGCCATACTATACAAACAAAAACACACAAAAAATGGTGAGAAAAGAGGCAATGTATTTATTACTGTATTCCATCTCTATCTTATTAAGTTATTTAAATCTTCTCATAGTGACACGAGAAGGAGAAAAATAATATTGGTAGACATATACCCTACCTTTTGTCATAAATGTTTTCTTGCACTTTCTGTGACCAACAAATATACCATTCTATGCCATTAAACACTAATGTATGTGTCGCTATTCAGTAACTAATTGGTGGTTTTCAAACTTGAAGGAAAAGTTACCGAAGGGTGGAAAGTGTGAAAGCCAAGAATATTAGTTTATGCGCTATACATACAGAGTAGAAACTTAAGACGCCGAAGCGTAACATGGGTAAGAGTAGTTTTATTTTGAGATTTTGATAATAAATAATGCTCTTCATATATTTCATAAGCTATCACGGCATTCTTAGCTAAATCTATACTATTCCAAAATGCAGCCGTACCAGCATATCATTACGTACCAATAATAAGTTTGAAATTATTTTTTTTTAAGAACTTGAACTTAATATTCAAATTTAAAGAAAGTTTATTACAAAACAAAAAGTGCAAAAATAAAGCAATCAAAAAATATATATCAAATAAAATCTACATAAACTTTTTAGCTGTTAATTTTAGCATTAGGAGGAGGTTTAACACAAGTGAGCCAGTCACCGCTCCAGTGACGATGACGCTCTATGTGGAATGTTCAATATAATTGTTTTCTAATCTCCTTTTTTTCTATGAAATCAAATGGAAGAAGTAGAGGTTGACCTCAGATGAAGCTGTATGTGGCCCCTGCCTTAAAGCTCTAAGTCAAGAAGCTAATTTTGCCGCGGCTATTAATAATGGCGCGTCATTGTGGGCCATAATGCCGTTGTGTCACAGTGTCAGGGTGTATTGCAGTGTACCATAGTATGTCCAAAATGTCAGGGTGTGGCATAATGACGTTGTGTCGCAATATGTCACAGTATTGATTCACGACGCTTTGTGTCATAGTATGTCGCTAAATGTGATAGTTTAGCATAACGACGATATGTCATAGTATGTCGCAATGTGTTACGACGATGATTCATGGCGTTCTGTCATAGAATATCGCAATATGTGTTAGTGTGGCTTAATGATGTCATGTCATAGTGTGTCACAGTTTACCATAATGTGTTACAATGTAGCATACGATTTCAAAGCATTTCATAGCCATAGATTGTGTCATAGTTAATCATAATGTGTTTTAATATGTCACAATTTGCTATAATGTTGCTTACTACTCTGAGAGGTAAGGGAGTCACCGTTGCTACTAGTATAATGCGTTAACTGTCTTAGGACATCATGGGCACAACATAGCCGTTACCGTGCTGACGTGACGTAAAAACAACTCACTCACTCTAATGTGGTACAATGTGACATAATCTTTACTTAAACAATTTGTTATAGTATGTCATAGAGTGTCATAGTGATTCCTGTTGTGAATACCTACATGACGGCCTTAGCCTTGTCAGAGAGTGGCGGGTTCGGGTCAATACACTGACCTTGACCTGCGGCGCCGGTGATGTTGGGCTGGGAGGCCAGGTCTGGGGACAGTCAGATACACGATACACTATGATAGTCAGATACACGATACACTCCGACAGGCAGATACACGATACACTCAGACAGTCAGATACACGATACACTCTGACAGTCAGATACACGATACACTCATACAGTCAGATACACGATACACTCATACAGTCAGATACACGATACACTCCGACAGTCAGATACACGATACACTCATACAGTCAGATACACGATACACTCATAATAATAGTCAGATACACGATACAGTTTGACAGAGATACACGATACACTCTGACAGTCAGATACACGATACACTCTGACAGTCAGATACACGATACACTCTGATAGTCCGATACAGAATACACTCATACAGTAAGATACACGTTACACTCTGACAGTCAGCAGCAACAAGCAAATAAACAATATCCATCATCGTTCTACTACTGATGCTACTACTACTACTACTACTACTACTACTACTACTACTACTACTACTACCACTACTACTACTACTACTACTACTACTACTACTACTACTACTACTACTACTACTACTACTACTACTACTACTATACTACTACTATACTACTACTTTTTTGCTGTATGATCCACAAACCTGCTACCCTACTTACAGATTGTGATCAGCGCGCTCACTTCATCCGCCGTACAGCTTGACGGAACGCAAGTGCCCAACAGAAATCCGAAGGGAACTTTAAGGGTCGTACCACCGATTTTCTGCCGGACAGTAAATTTTCGCATTAAGAAACAGTTGATAATTTGTTATGAAGTCAGACATGTGCCATCAACAATGCTTTTACAATAACAAAAAAACAACAACGTTGTTGCTCGTTATATCAGTTTTTGTGTGTGAATTTATTATACCATTATATATTTATACTATGTAAACCATACACTCATTTTTAATTTATTAAATAGAGGGGTCGATAAGAAGATTATACGATACTTTCGCAAAGTAGAATGGTTGAGATGTTTCATGTTACACACATTGCTCCTAAAAGCCCAGCTAAAGCTGGAGTGAAAGATACTGTCCTTATCATTATAAAGTTTATGCCTGGTAACGGGTTCGGCACAAGAGTTTGATCTCTCTGACAATAGAAGCACTCTGGCATTATGATAAGTGTGACGGAGGTGATGTATGAGAGAAATAAAGGAAGCAGATGTGATGGATGTGATGTCTGAGGGAAAAGAAGCAAGTAGATGTGGTGGATGTGATGTCTGAGTGAAATGAAGGAAGTGCTGGATATGTTGGACTCTCACCGTGAGGCCCACGCCCTGGTAGCAGTACTGGGGATCGAACCCCGCACCCTGCACGTCTGTGTGCAGACACTGGTCGTACTCGCCCAGGAACATCAGGTTGGACTGGATCAGACCAGCGCCCGGCTTGCCCCACGCGTCAAACACTGGCAGGAGGAAGGGGGGGGGGGGGGGGGAGCAAAATTAGATGGAAAG
>RQTK01000072.1:111927-128635 GCA_003991915.1 Elysia chlorotica | reverse complement strand
GAGGGAGAGAGAGAGAGGGGGAAAGAGAGAGAGAGAGAGAGAGAGAGAGAGAGAGAGAGGGAGAGGGAGAGAGCTATCAATAAGGAAACAATCAATGATACGGACAAAGGGTGGATGGGGAGGTCCCCTATGGATAGTGCAAAGGATTCTATTCCCCTGGGTCCTATCGGGCCGCTTATTCCAACTTAACAAAGGCTCGGGTATGTATAATGCCAAGTCACGGGAGTTCCACTCTGATCCATCGGCTCTGTAAACTCGCGGAGTACATAGAAAACGTTTAACTTCGAGACGCCTCTTTGGCCAAAGGTCTATATTTCGTGAAAAGACACGTGACCAGTAAAAAAGGTTTAATTAGAAGAGAAAGCATTTCGGAAATTATGAACCCTCTTCATTTTATTATAACATTGACATTTTTCAATTTGTTTCCCACTTCAAACAATGTGCTGAATTTTGTCTTTCATTCAAATAATTATATAATATATGCTCTAGGTGTTATTTTTTTATGTATGTGTATGAAATTGTGGGGTCTCATATTAAATAGATTGTCTTGATTGCACTAGTTTTGAGGTGACACTCCAATTACAAATAGTTAAATCAACAATGTACAAAAGAGGAGAAAAAAGGGTCATTGTACTCTTTGGTGTTAAAAAGTTCAGCTTTTTTAACACTTCTTACAATCTGATGAATTTTGTTTTTCATTTGAATTATGCTCTAGGTGTTAAATTTTTCTGTATGTGTATGATATTGTGGGGTCACATATTAAGAAAATTGTCTTAATTGCATGGGTTTTGAGGTGACGCTCCGCTTAATAATGTGTAAAAGAGAAGAAAAAATGGTCTTTGTACTCTTTGGTGTAATGATTATTTTTATGTCCTCTGATTTCTAGTGCAGCAACCACAAAATTAAATAATTTTTATTCTCACCCCTTGTTCGGTTCAACTTCACGAATACTCACTCCGAACAGCCCATTCCGTGTTGTTTGACCGTGCAGTCATCATTGTGCTCACGTCGGCCGCGCACGTCTCGAAATCCGCTACGCTACGCTGACTCCCCTGAGTGCTGGTCAACTCTCTGGCTAGGCTGACCAGCTGTGGACCAGTCTTGGTGGGTAGCAGGACATCCTGTAGCAGGCGCAAGACAGCCTGGGTGTCTCCAAGACTGGGGCTATCGGACCTGAAACCACCTGATGCTGTGGTCTGTCTTAAGTCTTCGCTGCCATCAGCAAATCCAAACCTGCGGGAGTCGTGGAACTGGACGGCGCGCCGGAAGTTCTCCTCGTATCCGCCAGGGTTGAGAACTTTCTGGAACTTCCGGGACAGGAAACTATTGAGCTGCTCGTCAGCCTGTACAGTGTTAGTATCAGCGTCAGAGGCAGCGACGCTCAGTGCTAGGCCTAGGATGATGGTATGTGTCAATAACATTGTCAGGATGGTTAAAGCGCTTAGAGCTTTCCACACGATATAGTTAAAGACCCTACTTATAGGATTTCTTCTCTCTGAAACAATGGCATTTAACTACCTAGATTGAAGTCGAGACTAGTAATGAAACAAACTGCGATATCTCAAGTTCAGTGGTTCTGTAATTAGCCCCTGACGGCTTGGTAATGGAAACACGTTTGGTCAGGTGTACAGAATACAGCATAAAATTACGTGAGGTGATGATTTTACTAAGGTTTCACAAAGAGAAGACGTTTTTGCTTTGCCCACAGAGAAATGGCGTTTCTTCAGCTGAGACAACAACTATTATAGTGGTCTCTACACATTCTGGCTCGGACACGGTAATGACATCACTGGTTCTGTCAGTTGAGATAACAAATCAGTGCACGATCAACACGATACGGACGCCAGGATGTGCATAGAAGTAGCGGTCAGCTGAGGTCTCTCTCTTGTTATCAGGTTTTACTGACCAAAGGTCCTCTGTGATCTGCTGACCAGGAGTGTGTCATTGTCAGGACTTACCAAACATCTTGACTGGTGTTTCTGGGACTTAAGATATCACTTGCAATGATCCAGGACATAAGGAAACCAAAGTTAGATCCGATGAGTCAATAATTATGAAACACCTTTCACTTCAGTAATGAGCTTATCCGATTCTATGAAGAATGTCGGAAAATTCATTACAGATAGGGTACCAAGTACAACGAAAAAGTAGATGTAGATGTCCGACTATGGCCTTTAAATGATGGATAAGTTTGGTGTTTAAACCTGTACTGGAAAACTACATCTTTACAAAGACTTTCAAAATATGCAATTGTATAACTTTTTTAATGTTAAAAAATAACTTTTATATACTTTCTGCACTTTAAATTTCAATGAATTTATTTTAATTTTTCTTAACAAAAAAAGTAAGCCAGGGATACAGCGCTTGTCTCCATGTAAAGGCACCTATGATTCTGGCACGGTTGTGGCGTTAACTACAGATTACTCTTCTAAAATTCAAAACAAAAAATTGAGGATTCCAATAGCACTGACACACTTCACACCATCTCGCAGAGTTCACTCACACCAGTGTGCACTTACTCTCAAGCACCACGTGTAGGTTATGTTACGTATGCTGCTGTATAGGTTATTATCTTTGCCATCTGGTTAGCCTTATTTGTTTCTTAGTTTAAGTAGAGCGTGCATTGGGGTTCCTTTTAAGTGAGTGGTCCTCTAGAAGGCTAATGACGCATTGCGAAAGTGTCTTTACGCATTGCATGTAAAGCATCTTCGATTCTGGCACGGGTATCGAGTTAACTTCAGATTACTTTCTAAAATTCAAAACAATAAATTGAGGATTCCAATAGCATTGACACACTTCAAGGTTTCACACCAGCTCGCAGACTTCATTCACTTCAGTGTGCACTAACTTTAGAGCACCACAAAATGGTATGTTACGTATGCTGCCTTATAAGTTATTATCTTCTTGTCATGGTTTTTGAAGAAAACTTTATTTTCTGCTACCGGCCTTTGCTGAACTAGTTGTGCATGTACTGTTGCCTCCCAAGAAAACATTAACGTCATTAATAAGTTGTGAGTGCTGGTCTGCTTAAGGTTTTATTTATTCAATTGGTGTTTGAAAAACAAAATGTTGCACTGTGACCTTGTTAACATGGCCAACCTAGACAAGAGAAAATTGCCTTTAGCTCAGTGGGTTAGAGATCTGGATTGATACTCAGAAAGTTTGAAGTTCGACTACATAAAGATACTAAAAACTATGCATATCATTGTCTACGGAACAAAGGCGACTGTGAACGTAACGAGATAACAATCTGTTCCTTATCCGAAATAAATTAGGACATTAACTAGTGTTTCGCGCGACCTGATAAAACTACCACACGTTACAAGGTAAGAACCAAGTGAACTCTCTACTGGACAGACAAATTCGTCCCTAACTGACCCTTGGTTTATTACAGCTTCACTGGCGCCGTTCTGACGTCACCGTCCCACAGCACCAAATCACTGGCTGGCTTGTAATGGCATCAGGTCTGACCAGGTCCGAGTCACTCAGCCCTGAGCTGACTCATTTTAACTGACCCTTGGTTTCTTACAGCTTCACTGGCGCTGAGATACCCGTATTGATGTCACCTTCCAGCAGCGTCCAAACACTGGCTGGTATATACTATCAGGACCTGACCATGTCCGAGTCACTCAGCCCTGAGCTGACTCATTTTATCCTGCAACTGGACACAGGTCAGTGGAAATACCATACCTTTGTCTGGTGATATACCGAGAGTCAGTCAACCCATAGGATGGTCAAATGTGTTGGGCATAGATCAGATGTAGCGAAGTAGTAACCACGTTATTGCGAGCGGATGAAGCGGCCATATGTAAATATTCAATGAGAGACAGGCAGACAGACAGACAGACAGACAGACAGACAGACAGACATACATACATACATACAGACAAACTGACAGACAGACAGGCAGACAGACAGACAGACAGAGACATAGCTAAGAGATGAGTAGGACGAGGAGGACTGTTTTGTGAGACTGAATAGCGATCATTATCTACTATGTAGCAACCAGGTGCAAGCTTTATCATGGATTGTCGAATGCACTAAATAGATAATTATGTTGTAACTAAGTAGCTAACATAACTATGTAAGCTACCGTAAGTGGTGGTCAGATGTGCTTCACTTAGATGAAAAGAAACAACGTAACTATCAGTTGTATACTAAAATATGAGGTGGTCAGATGAGCTGGATTGAAATTAGTAGTAACTATGTACCAGTTTTAAGCTCTATCGTTGAGCGACCTGATATGCAGTGAGAGAGGATTTAAAGGTGTTCTATATCTCAGGTCAGATCTACTCGAAATAAAGAGAGCCAGATAAAGCGTTCTAAATAAGAAACTTTAACGCGAACGGAAATAGAGAGATAATGTGAAATGAGAGTGAATGAGTACATGAGAGAGAGAGAGAGAGAGAGAGAGAGAGAGAGAGAGAGAGAGAGAGAGAGAGAGAGAGAGAGAGAGAGAGAGAGAGAGAGAGAGAGAGAGAAAGAGAGGGAGAGAGAGAGAGAGAGAGAGAGAGAGAGAGAGAGAGGGGAGGAAAAGAGACATGACAAAATGCGAGTAATACAGTCGGCTTAATCAGGACGATTTGTCCTAGATAGCTTTGCATCCTCCAAGCATCACGTGACGTTTTGCCATTGCGTTGCATTCTCTAAGCATTACGTGACGTTTCACAGTATTACATTCCACAAGAATCACATCTAAAAATATGTGACGGTTTAGCAGAGCCAAAATGACCTTTTTAAGCGACCTAGCCGTACATGCAGGTCCATAATGTCAAACATTGCGGACTTTGTGATCTACACACCGATTACGAACCACATAAACACGCCCCTCTATCACGATGTCTTCTGACCTCTCATTGACTCCGTAAGTATACGGTAGAGCTATAAATAGACACTGGCGTATTATTCCTTTACCAATGTCATCGTTTTCGCTAAGAAATGCACATAACAAGCCCTCTAGTGTCTGATTTGCTGATGCAACTCTGATGTGTCAAAAGATACATGTATTGTATAATACATCGAGTACTGGCGGCGACGCTGCTCACACCAACGCCTGTACCAAGAGTGGAGAGTGAATGTCCAGTATAATGTCCTACATTACTGGATGGGTCAAACACCTCTGCCGGTACAACCCGGGTCTTGAAATCTTGATGTTTCGGCTTCGAATCCGAAAACTTATCGATAAAACTGTGTGTGTAAACGAGAAACCCTTTCAATATCCATAAGTTCCTTTTTCGGGCGCCAGATATCTGGCCACGCTAAATATTTTCCTGCCGGCGGACTGTGGCACGTGTCGCCTTGGGTGGTGACAGGGCGGCGCCTCTGATTTTACTCTAGGCGGAGTTAAAAATTCAGGCAGAAAAAAATTCAAAATTAGTAAAAATTCTCGCGAGAAGGGCCCAATAATGCCAAACTACGAAGTTTGAACTACTTTTGTTTTTTGTTTTGTTTTTCGCCATTTCCAACGTGGCCCATCTTTGCATTTTGGAAACGGTGAAAGTTTCAGCAGGTCCACTTCATTATAAACGTCTAGGTCTAGCTCATCAGAAATCAGAGCCGTTTTATTTTTCCAGTAGGCCTACTATAACATTATTGTAGTTCATATACTAGGACTAGCTCATGGTCTACTGATACTATGTCTGGGTGTCTGTTATGTAAAGGGGGGCTATGACTCTGTCTCAGCCGATCACATTATACTGGCACCAACCAATCAATATATTTAAAGGAGTTCAAATCCAATTAACCAACCAACACACACACACACACATTGCTGGTCTAAATCTGAGTCCCGATAAAAATGAAATACTATTCTGTTAGACTCGACTAGTAATCATGTGTCTCAAAGTAAAGAAGTTCAACATTTCAAAACACAAACATTCACGCGAAGCAATAATAAAGTCGTTAAGAATTATCAAAAAAATTACCACCAACGTAGTAAAACTGCTTTTAATTACTAACTCAGAAAAGACAAACTATCATAGCTGGTTTTTTTTCATAGAAAAGTATTACCATATCTATACCTTATTCATAGTTATGTATATAATTTTATAATTTTTAAAAGTAAAATTAAAAAAAAGAAAGAAAAGAAAACAAAGAAATTAGCTGACCCTAAGGTTTTTCTTCAAATAATTTTTTTTCTTTTTTTTCTTTCTAATACCAGGCGAACTGGCTGTGTGGTAGAGCGTTGGTCTCCAGATCGCAAGGACCGCAGTCTGAATACCACGATCGCTCAAAAATGCATATAATTTTGTCCAATTTCGTCCCCTACTGGTTGGCTCGGTGTGAGTTCAATGTGATGGCTGAGACAGCAGTGCTATTAGTAGACGTGATATGACTGGCTGAGACAGGAGTCCAGCTCTCCCGGGCCTGTCTCGTGTGTGGCAGCACATAAAATTGTCAGACGTCAATCTTGACGATTGTCCACAATATAGCATATGTAGTGTTGATGTTAGACGTTCAGCAACAAAACAGACTCTAACACACTTAATGTGCCAGACTCAATAACTTATAAATGTCTAACAACCTCCTTCTTGTGCTCTTCTCCGTTCGTCCTATTTGTTATTGGAGTCTGATTTGTGTCACATGTAGATTTCATGTAGATGTCCAAGGAGCTTTACTCAAGACGAGCCGCTGAGCTTTGTCTAAGAAAACTGGCGTAGATAGTTCTAATTGCTTTTACATAGACTACCCCGCTTTTCGCGGATTTGTTTTTTACTTAAACTAGCTACGTCTTAAACAAGGAAAAAAAGTCTGAAGATGCAGACGTCATTTTGGAATTTTCGAAACCTGAAATTATATTTATAAAAACTCTTTGAAAAATTGTGCCCAAAAATTTTGGTTCATTCACCCTACTTTTTTTTTTTTTTTACTGTAGATGTAAATCATAAAACGCATAATTATATTCACCGTTAAATGTACTAAAGTAGTAAAACTAAGCTATAAAAACCACCTGGATCTGACTAAGAATTTTCACTAATAATTACAATTGATTAAAAAACCGGAACAGCTCTATCGACTTGTGACTATATTTAAGCCTTTGGGTCTGTCTTGGATGAATTGTAAACATTACGTTAAAATTTAGTGCCCAGAAATTCCTACGAATATGTCTGCTTGTTTCACTGTATCTCTTTAATAAGCCCTGTCTCTCCACTTTTGTCTCTCTCCCTACTTTTCATTTCTTTTTAATAAATGAGTTGTGACTGTGAGCTACTCCCCCCCCCCCCCATCTCCTCTCTCTCTCTCTCTCTCTCTCTCTCTCTCTCTCTCTCTCTATGTTAGTGCTTATGACTTTACATAGATAAGACCATTTAGGATTAGTGATTTTACAGAGAAGGAATTCGTAGTTCGTTTGCTTAAAAAAATGTAGGATATAGTATAAAAAGTGACTTGCATCTACACACACCTGCAAGCGAAAGTTTCTCAGTAAAACCAACTTCATATTTTCAATTGATAGATTAATCAAAGAAGAAACAGAAACCTAGTTGTAATAATACAACAATAAA
Source organism: Elysia chlorotica (assembly GCA_003991915.1). Classification (NCBI taxonomy): domain Eukaryota; kingdom Metazoa; phylum Mollusca; class Gastropoda; family Plakobranchidae; genus Elysia; species Elysia chlorotica. The sequence goes on along the minus strand of RQTK01000072.1, from coordinate 121,133 downwards.
CAGAGACATTCATACAAACAAACACTGTAATAGACTTCACCATGAAAAAAAATAACAAAAAAGCACAAAAAGCAAATAAAAAATAAAAAATAAAATAATACGATGTTTGATTTTCAAGCGATTGTTTATTAAGAAAGTATGCATTGATCAAGACCTTTGATCTCTGAACTACTGCAGCTGGTTATTTAGAGAGTATGTCTAAATTGTGACATTTGGTATATGAACTGCTGGAGCTGTTCATTTAGAGAGTAAACCTGGACAGTGACCTTTATTGTATGAAATGCTGGAGATGTTTATTGAGAAAGTATGCATGGACTAGAAACCCGGATCTCTGAACTGCTGCAGATGATTATTTAGAGATTATAAACCTAAATGGTGACATTTGATTAATGAACTGCTGGAGCTGTTCATTTAGAGAATATGCATGGACTGTGATCTCTGGTGTAATGAAATGCTGGAGCTATTCCTTTAGAGAGTATGTCTGGACTGCGACCTCTAGTATGTGAATTGTTGGAGCTGTTTATTTAGAGAGTAAGCCTGGACTGAAAACCCTGATCTATCAGCTGAGCTGTATATTTAGAGAGTAAGCCTGGACTGAATATCGCGATCTATCAACTGCTGGAGCTGTATATTTAAAGAGTATACCATGAATGTGAATGATGGTCTATGAACTGCTGAAACTGTTTATTAAGAGAGTATCTTTGGACAGAAAACTCTGATCTATGAACTGTGCTGTATATTTAGAGAGTATGCCGGGACTGTGTCTGACTGATGGTCTATGAACTGCTGGAGCTATTTTTAGACATTAGATCGGGACTGTGACCTCTGCTGGCTAATCCTGCTGACCCCTGACCTCAAACCACCAAGGAGGATTTTCTCCAGGCCCATGAACGGAGCCTCGAACGCCATTGACGTCACAATTGCGACCATCATGGCCAGGCCTAGAGTACCAATGAACAGGAACACCTGAGCGGACATAGAAAGTATACAGTCAGTTAATGGTTATTCATTATATGTTCGGTTTGGGGAGAGAGAAAAGGAAACAACCGCTCACGGTAAGGCGTAAGTTAATGACAGTTTTGTTTTGTGTTAATGTATCATTTCTTTGTACAGGAACACCTTTTAAAACATAAAAAAGAGAGGGTCCTTTAAAAATATTGAATCACATATATTACATCGAAAAGTTTTAAAATGTGAAAAAGGGTTATATAATTATTTTCTTTGCATGTGATACTTTTTTTTTAACGACGTAGTTAAATATTTGGAGATACGGCTTCTCCGATTGGATGAGATTCAATTAGTATAGATAATGAAAAAAAAATTAAAAGAGGTAAATGAAAAAAAAACATATTAAAACAAAATAAAAAGCTAGCAATACACATTGATAAACTAAATTATGAATTTTAAGGTTTCATAGAGCTAGAAACTCAATGTTATTCAGGTAATTTCTAACTTCACATTTCCGTGAAAATTGGCGTGGTGAAATTCTAATTAGAGCTCCAAATGTGTCATTAAGCATATTAAGATTGTTCGATCAAGTGCAAACTGACAGGTTAAGAGAGCGCCACCTATCTACAAATTGATGTTACGATATGAAGGCACTCGGCCGTATGTACAACGTCAGCGTAAGCTTTTTGCTCGTCTTCGTTGAGATATATGAATAAGAAAGCTTACGGCGATTTATAAGCCTATGCGACGTGCGTACAATTCTATGTGTATACATCTACGATATGAAGGCACTCGGTCCTATGTACAACGCTAACGTATGCTTATTGCTTGTCTTAATTGAGATAATTATGTGAATGAGAAAGCTTCCGGCGATTTATAAGCTTTTACGACGTTGTGCTTACGATTCTATGTGTATAGATCTACGATATGAAGGCACTGGGTCGTACCTACAACGTCAGCGTAGGCTTATTGATCGTCTTAATTCATATATGTGAATAAGAAAGCTTACGACGATTTTAAGCTTTTGCGACGTTGTGCTTACTACTTTATGTATATAAAGCATAGATTTCTATTACTAGCAATCTGTGATGTAAAGCAGTGTTATATGTTTACAGACCCTGGAAAGGCAAATCTACATCAGTTTCATGTCTTCATAAATCCTGGAGATGTAAGTGTGAAACAGTGTCATGTGTTTACAAATCCTGAACAGAGATACAAGTCGGCAGAGTCTCCATTTTGAAAGTTTAGTTACAGAAGTTCGGAGAATACATTTTATACTCTACTATGTGCCATGATTGTAATAAAGTATTCTTACAAACATAACACTAGGTTTAAATCCACATTATTTACAGTTGCATATTTTTGTTTTTCCTGTTAAAATTTACAACACTTTAGCAAAACAATGTCAAGAAAACGTTTATATTTCATTAAAAATACCTCTTTCAAAAACAAGCCAAAACTTCTATAAAAAAAAACAACAACCCTGCAACTTGGCATCAAGAAAATAGAAGCGCCAGTCTCAGTACTCACCGCCGTATCCCGTGGCGCAGGCGAAGATGACCCAGGAGACTGACGCACCCCAGGCGGTCCGAGCCAGAGCGTTGTAGAGGGCACCTACGTCTGTGCTGATCGGGTGACCGTTGGTGCTCTCGAACAGACCGTACACAACGGCCAGGGCCACAGCTGCGGCCACTGCCCACCCCACACAGTTGGTCAACTGAGGATGGAGACAGGGACCAAGATGATGTCCTGTTGATACATTGTGTCTCCGTAGCTATAACTCTCATCCCATCTACTTAATACTGAGTTTATAAGACTTAGTAGAAGTAGCCTGTTAGATTTGATTTGAGCCTATTTTAATTGCTCCGAATAATTTATATGACCCTTAAGATTTACAAATATGTAGATCCAGATAGGTCTATCCATTTCTAGAATATTCCATAGCCAGGGTAAAAATATTTGACTGAATTTAAAACCCAGATTTGGGCTAGATATACCTGGAAAATCAGTTGAGTTACAACTGGTGGTCTATATTAGATACCTAGAATTAAAGTTGTCTTTAGATAAAGATAGTTCATATTAGTTCCAAGTCTAAATCATTGTAAAGAAATAAAAAAAAATCGGCAACAGTCTGTTATTGTTGCTAAATAAACTGATTGAAAGCTGTTTCAATGGAATTACTACGGGCGGAAAACTTACAAAATAGGAATATTATCTATGACTTTTTGTTGCCAATTCTATATCCGAAAAATCCATTACAAATTTCAAAAGATACACATCCCCTATTGAAAACTCTTGTTATTTCATTCCTTGCTTGGTTTGAGGTACCTCACCTTGTTCATATAGACCTTGCACTCCGTCCTGTAGAGGATGTAGCCAGTGATCATACCCACCAGGTAGGGCCCGATCCTGCAGTAAGGCTTCACGTAATAAATGTCGAAATTGTCGCCGTGTTCGCCCCTGGTGACCAATAACAAAGAACACGTTCTTGTCTGAGTAGGCTACGGGTTATAGCTGACATGAGTAGGTAACTGGTCAAAATCTGACATGAGTAGGTAACTGGTCAAAATCTGACATAAATAGGTAACCGGTCAAATATGACATGAGTAGGAAACCGATCAAAATCTGACATGAGTAGGTAACCGGTTAAATAGGACAAGACTAGGTAATCACTCAAAATCTGACATGAGTAGGTAACCGTTCAAAATCTGACATGAGTAGGTAACTGGTCAAAATCTGACATAAATAGGTAACCGGTAAAATCTGACATGAGTAGGTAACTGGTCAAAATCTGACATGAGTAGGTAACTGGTCAAAATCTGACATGAGAGGATAATCGGTCAAAATCTGACATAAGTAGGTAACCGATCAAAATCTGACATGAGTAGGTAACCGGTAAAAATCTGACATGAGTAGGCTACCAGTCAAAATCTGACATGAGTAGGTAACCGATAAATATCTGACACGAGTAGGTTACTGGGTAATATCTAACATGAGTAGGGTATCGATACATGTATGACACGAGTAGGTTACCGGGTAATATATGACATGAGTATGTTTTCGGTAATATCTAATTATGTATTTGGTAACTAGCTGTCATGACTCACGGTTCGAGGAGCTGTATATCTGCGGCCAGGTCATAGTGTGAGGACAGAACTCCGGCGGTGATGGCGCTGGCAATCGTGAGGACAGAGGGAAGCACCAGACCCCACCAGCCGTAGCTAGACAAAACAGAGAGAGCAGGGATGGGGGTGTTATATAGATGGGATACCAAGCCCTACCAGTCTAGCTAAATACAGAGGGGAGTGTAGAGAGAGAAGTGTTACAGAAGTTATATATCTATGGAAGCACCAGTTCCCACAAGTCGTAACTAGACATAACAGAGAGGGCAGGGGTTGGGGAAAGCTGTTATATAGATGGAGGCACAAGACCCCACCAGCCGTAGCTAGACAAAACAGAGAGGGCAGGGGGTGGGAGGTGTTATATAGATGGGAACACCAAGCCCCTTACATAAATGGAAGCACCAGACCCCACCAGCCGTAGCTAGGGAAAACAGAGAGGGCAGGGGTTGGGGGAGGGTGCGTTATATAGATGGGAACACCAAACCCTACCAGCCGCAGCTAGACAAAATAGAGAGGACAGGAGGGTGGGAAGTGTTATATAGATGGGAACACCAAGTATAGCTAAACACAGAGGGAGTGTAGAGAGATATGTTACATAGATGGAGGCACCAGATCCCACTAGCCGTAGCTAGACAAAACAGAGAGGCCAGGGGTGGGGGTTGTTATATAGATGGGAACACCAAGCCCTACCAGTATAGCTAAACACAGGGGGAGTGTAGAGAGAGATGTTACATAGATGGAGGCACCAGATCCCACCAGCCGTAGCTAGGGAAAACAGAGAGGGCAGGGGTGGGGGGGGGGGGGGTTATATAGATGGGAACACCAAACCCTACCAGCCGCAGCTAGACAAAGGTATGTGTGTGTGGATAGAGATGTTACATAGATGGAAGCACTGAACCCAATCAAAGGTTATGGTCAGTGGGGAGCATGTGGTGATGCGATGGAGAGATAAATGTATTATTGCTGTGGTGAATTTCCAAAATCATTGTCCATTTTTTAATTTTATAACCGTTGAATGATAGATAGAATAAAATGCTCGTTGACGCTCAATAAGTAGCATCAGATAAGTGAGTCTGAGTTGACAGTGGGTTCTACGGCACATGAGACTCATCAAAGAGCAGTTCAAGCTAAAAGAACAGTGAAAGCAAGAGCAGAATACAATTTTTAATGAATTCATATCATATCAAAAAGGGTTTAAGCACTAATTTGCATTAGAATAATCCTTTGTACTTAATAAAAGAGTGACAAAGAACTCACTAGTGCATGATGAGGAAGATGGCCGGGCTGATGATGTAGAACTGCATGTCGTTAGCTAGGTACCAGGACCAGCCCATGCACTGGGGAAACACAGAAACGTATGAATGAGGTATTATACATCTTGGAGAATGAGATGAGCACTAAGTGAACAAGAAATTGATTGTAGTGAAAAGAAAACAAACAAACGAAAAATATCGGTATTTCATTGTCGTTATCTCGTCGTGATTTGTAATTTGCCTGTCTATTTGTTTTGGTACTTCTTCTTTATTTAACAGAGTGTATATACTCAGAATATTTGCTTTTAGAATAAGGAGGTAATCATAAACAATAGGAACCTCAGATTGTCCTCCAAAGTTATGCAGGTTGTTGATGTAGAGCAGATTGGCCCACCAGTTGCCCTCACACTCGTCTGGCTCGATGCTCTTTTGAGGCCAGATGGGGCCGTCTCCGGTGTAGTGGAACAGACTGACATACACCATCAGGACCAACATGTATGGCGGGGTCAATCTGGCACATATAGAAACAAACAGTATCAGGACCAACATGTATGGTGGAGTCAATCTGGCACATATAGAAACATATACCATCAGGACCAACATGTATGGCGAAGTTAACCTGGCACATATAGAAACAAACAGTATCAGGACCAACATGTATGACGGAGTTAACCTGGGTCATATAGAAACATACACCATCAGGACCAACATGTATGGCGGAGTCAATCTGAGACATATAGAAACAAACAGTATCAGGACCAACATGTAAGGTGGAGTCAGCCAATCTGAGACATAAAGAAACATACACCATCAGGACCAAGATGTATGGCGGAGTTAATTTGGGGCATATAGAAACATACACCATGAGGACCAACTTTAATGATTCAAGAAAACCAATGACAGGAATACATACTCTAATAGTAAAGCCATTTTCTGCGGAGTCAGACAGAGGTATTATGTGTGGTGAATTAAACTCCAAAAAGAGATACACGTAAAATCCCTAACCAAATGCACAGATGACTTAGTGTTAGGCAGATAGCATGTATAGCGTCATGAAAAAGCCATGCTAAACCTGAGAAACAAGTATTTCTGCATAAATGTTTATTAGTCTTTTTACCGTTAATGAAAATATTCTATTATTGTATAGGTTGTATTCTTAAAACTAACTAAAAAAGTGTGGACTGTATAAATATCAATTTCAACTTGAATTGATTCTACACTGCTTTTCCACAGTATATTGACATTCCTAATTTTGATGCAGAATCCATTCTTTGAAACTAACTTATGATACAAAACATGATGATCTAAAGATCAATAATATTACGAATGAAATCAAATAAACTGCATGTATCATCAACCCTTATATGGACACTTGCAATAATGCTATAACAACTATATATACACTATCTTTATGTTTACCTCCAAAATCGATGGAAATAAAAGTTGAGGAAGAACGAGCCTGTCGGTGGTTTCTTCCTGAGCTCTTTCATCACCAGGTAGACCATCAGGAGACCACTTGGGGAGGCAACAAAATAATGATACGTCTACATGTATATTTAGTCACCTGTCATAATTCGTTGCACTTTCCAATGACTTTGTAAAAATTAAAGGAGAAAAGCTTGTTTTGCTTTTCTGTTGATGTATTATAACCTTTTCCATAATGTTCTTTATGTTAAAGAGGAACATATTCCAGATTTCTCGTTGTAGCGGGGTACATCAGCATGGACAGATATTACCTAAAACATAATTGTATCTTTGTTAAAAGAGTTGATTAGAATAATTATGTATATACGATATCATTTATGTTTAAAATGTAATAATTTAGAGAATTCCTTTAGAATACGACGTTGTAGACAACTCTAAAGCCATACATTATAACACAGCCAGGTAAGGTCTGGGACTTACCTCAAGGTGAAGAAAGTGTCCACGGATACGGTAGCGTTGAGAATGGCCTGGAAGGTCCATCTGGTGTAGCCGACCTTGATGAAGTTCTGTATGTTGTCTGGATAGACGTGGCAGTATAGAGAAGCAGAATGAAGGATTAACTTGTTGTTCTATAAAACAGTTTTAAAGTTATTTTCAAAGTATCAACTCTGTTGCGTTACAGGAACATAATAAAATAGTTCAACGAAATACATCGTAATTTCGTTTTAAGAGGTATAATGATAAAAAATTATTTACCTATACAGTACTGTAACACTTCAAAAGCTAAAAGGAGTTGAAGATTGATACAAAATAAATAGTCAAGTTAGAATAATATATAAGCGCAATACCTGGTATTGAATGCCTATTTGTGTGTTTCAGTTGCTAAATTGGTCTCTTCACGTCCAACAAGACTGTCTTTAACATCTAAGACAAGCTCATGTTCCCACTGCACTATATAACTCAATTGGTAAAAGGTCATAGCTGCGATGAATATATTAATAATTATGAAAATTCCTTTGAAATACTGTGCCACGTTTTCCCAAACCGTACTCACCCGTGAAGGGGGGCGCGGTGGTCCAGGGGTAGAACATCGGCTTCCGACGCAAAAGGTCCCGAGTTCGAATCCAGGCTGTTGCGTTCCCTACTGGTTGGGTCGGTGTCAGTATAATGTGACCGGCTGAGACAGGAGTCATGGTATCCCCGCTCTGTCTCGTGTGTGGCAGCACATAAAATTATCAGACGTCCGTCTTGGGGCCCGTCCACAATATAGCCTATATAGTGCTGCTGTTGCACGTTAAACCACCCCAACCCAACAACTCACCCGTGACCTGCAGGCCCATGACGAAGCTGTGACCCAGAATTACCCAGCTCATGCTGAGGAATCGAATACCGTGGATGCAATCGATACTGCCCGGACCAGTTTTAGTGGAGAGGAGCTTCGCGCCGTTTGTGTAGACAGAGAAGCAGAGAAGGGCTCTCTCTGCCATGTCTGGAAATTCGTGGAACATGCGACTATTAGTTTCATTATCCCTTTTAGGTCGAAATCGCTATGTTCAATATATGGATACGGACATAATCTATTATGTTAACAACCCAAACTTAACATTGACAAATTGGGGTGATTTTATAGTGAACGACAGTAGCTTAGTCGGTTAGGGCTCTGAAATAACAATAAGAAAGTATGTAGTTGAAATCTCAGTTGCTTCCCATCAACGTATAGAACTGTCAGCGAAAAATAAGGTAGGTGAAACTTATAAAGAACATTGGTCTTCTTCTCTGAACAAGAGACACAGATACCTCCCAAAAAGGAAACATTGTAAGAAAGAGGGATAAGAGAGTAAAAACCTTGATATGTTAAAAACAAACAAGAAACAAGCCATCTGAGACAACATACATACTGGCTGGGCAAATACACACGCACACACACACACACACACGAGACACAGTGGAAAACTATATACAGCTACCACCAAAAAATAAAAGAAGCTAAATGGAAAGAAAGAAAACAACTTAATATGTAAAAAAAAAAAAAGAAGAAAAACAAAAGATCGTATTCAGAGCCACAACGCCACCTACTGGGCTGGAAGTCCTTCCGGGTGACCTGCGCACTGAGCAGGGGCTGAGACTCGCTCTGACTCTGGTCTAGCTGGGCCAGCCGCTCAGCGTCCTTGACCTTGGACCCGGGAAGGTCGAGCTGTATGGCGGAGTGCACGACTAGGATGTCGTAGAGAGAGGCGACCACCAGGAGGGCGGCAAACACGCTGCACCTTCATCTGTATGTGGGGGGGGGGGGGGGGGGGGAGGGGAGGAGATGAGAGAAGCTTTTATTATCTCATAGGGAATTTGGCCTTGGGCGTACATATGCAATAGGTTCAATTTAACTCATCAATACATATTTGAGGAAAAGAGAGATAGACAGACAGAGAGAGAGAGAGAGAGAGAGAGACAGACAGACAGA
>RQTK01000072.1:86319-104731 GCA_003991915.1 Elysia chlorotica | reverse complement strand
ATCATCATCATCATCATCATCATCATCATCATCATCATCATCATCATCATCATCATTGTTACTATTATTTGTTTCCTTTCTTCATTTTTTGGCCAGCCTCAGTAACCTCACAGATAAAAACATTTAAGCAAATATTTCTAGCTTCACAAAGTGTCAGTGAGAGAATATTTTTCTGATTCACTCCCTTTATCAAAGCACTTCTCCGTTTCGCTAGTGTAAGAATAACGGTAAAGGCCCAGTAAGAAGTATTATGTCCCTTCTTTTAATCTCGGATGTACATTTTAATTGCTAGTCTTTAGTCTTGAAACCCTTCCGCGATATAGCATAGCTACTGATGTTGGAAGGGAGGAAACCAGCTTAGCAAACACCGCTTTTAAAAAAAAATAAAAATTTCAGATAATTTCCGATTGAGTATTGTATAACCTTAACATGACATGCCTATAATATATTATGATCCCTTAGTGAGATTTGTGTTACCAAAAAAAAACAACAAAAAAAAAAAACAACAAACAAACAAAAAAATATTAAACCTAGAATTTCGGTTAGTTGGTAGGCTGGTTTGATAATGTCCATCGTTAGAAACTCGGCTATCCCGTGGGCAGGTCGCCTGGCTAATGTCTGAAAGATTTTCTACAGCAAGCAGACAAAGTCTGTTAACTTGATCGATTCATCAAGTAGAAAACAAGGCAGCCTGATCGCGATTCGAACGCGTCACTACTGGTTAAATGTCGTGGGTTCTATCAATAGAGCCACTTTGTCCACCATGACAGTTGAAGTTTTAATGATATCTTAGAGCTATATTATGGGTTAAGTTTGATGCATTGCACAATTTCATTTACATCTATCTAAGGCTTCACTAGAATCATTTACAGACAATAAAAAATTGAAACGAAACAATGGGATTTCAGCGCATTTTAATAGCAATGATACAACAGAAGAAAAAAAAACGTTGATAAAAGCGAAATTAATATAAGTATGTCAGTTGGTCATTAAAAACAACATACATAGTTTCTTATTTTGGTTTTAAGTTTAAACCTTTTGTTTCCATGTGGAAGATACGGCCACAACAAAAACCGGCACCCTCCACTGGACTCTATTTTGTCTGGTCCTCTTTTTTTTTTTTTATCTCTGCCTCAGAGCTACGCCGCCAAGTCTGTTTCGGGTGACCGACCTTGCGTTTGCCTTGGAGGTTCCAAGGCTTGCCTTGTGATGCTGGTTTAAATTTTTCTACTGGATTGTGATGATTTTTCATATGGTGGGCTCATTTAGCAGTTTGAAATATATAACAAAGGTAAATAAATAATTATAATATGCTGCAACAACAGATATATTAAAAAAAAAACTTAAACAAATACCTTTGGCGCTCCTCATAATGAACAATAAAAAGAAAAATACCAGATACAGTATTAAACTTAAAGTAAATCAATTTTTATATGCTTAATATATGTCAACAAATTACAACAATTGTTAATCATAGATGTGGCATGATTTCACCTAAATTAAGATTAGTATGTTTCATTTTATTATCAAGTAAGTTGAGCGTGCCCTTTCAAAATAGGTTTGTCTTAGGTCTTTACAAAAACAGTAGACTTTACCGAATGATATATGTTTTTGGCAGAGGCTAAAATAGGCGATGATCTTTTAGTAAGCCAATAGTCTTGAAATAAAATTAACTCGATTCAATTAAAAGCTTGTGATGAAAGGTATAATTATCCCGAAAACAGAGTTAAAATGCCTTAATAATGCGTAGTTATTACAGTAATGCTTATAATAAAAAACAGCGATGTTGCTATATAAGACTTCAACTTAAACTCATTCACATTGATAAATTATGGATTACTTGAGAACATTGCTATTGCACCGGCATGAATACGCATAATACAAAATTTAATGATGTCAAAGGAACATACATGTAACTGAAATTAGTTTTAATATTTGGCCCGTTAATTATGAAAAAAAAACAACAAAACAACAAAACCGCATAAATAATAACAATAAGTCGTGTACTAGTTTGAGCTTGAAACGCCTCTAGTCGTGTTACATGACTTTAAAAATGTATTTTAACCACATTGATCTATACCATTCTTTATCGATACATCCATGTGTGTTGTTGGGCCCAAATTTCAAATGTTGCTACCATCATTATATGTACAAGGCATAACAGTAACATTTCGTATTCATAAATATCACAGACAAGTTTAAAACGAAATGGCTTTTACAACATTATGCAAAAAAGTAACAAAAAATACGTGACATTGAGTTACGTGAAGCAAATATAACCAGTCAAGTCACTTAGTCAGTCGGTGTGTCCAGAAATGCCATGGAACTGTGTACATGTACTAGTGGGTCAACACTCTTAACATCCACGTCCTAGATAATAAGTGCAAATTAAGCCATGAAACATAATTGATGAAACAATGAAATTGCTATTTGTAGTGTTAGAATGGTGCAGGCACAAGAATTAAGAATCATGCCGTTGGTGTCATTCAGTTTATCGTAAGACTGGATATGTGACGGTATAAAAATTACCTGATTTATTCTTTTTCTATTTCCTGACATTGTATTCTTTGTCTCTGTATCTTAAATTCAGTGTATTAAAATGTGCGTCTCGCGTGACTGTGTATGTGCTTTGTCCGTTTGTGAGGCAACCAGGGTGAATCAGGCACAAGTCGGAAATTTCACTTTAGGAGTTATTCCTAGTGTGTGTAAAAGCACCAAATTCACTTCCAGAGGTTGGAAAAAGTGGAAATCTATCATTTCCAGAACAGGACACTCAATATTTTTCGCAGTTTACCTGTTTGTAGGGTGCCAATCCGATTCTCTGTCAGTCCGTCGTTCTTTCTCACTATCTCTTTCTATATACCGATTTATCTCTTTCTTTCTCCCCCCCCCCCCTTTACACACACACCAACCCTCGACTGCTTAGGGTGATGGTTTTCTTCTATCTCAGCACAGAAAACAGTATATTTGTTCTCATAGGCTGTGGAAAAAAAATTAAGTTGCGAACACAAAAATCATGGGGATTGTCTTGTGATAGTGGATGGGTGTTGATGTAAAACATATTTAAAAAGCAGCAGCGATAACAACAAGGATAGCACACTTAATAACAGGAATAGCAAAGATAATGATATTATGGAGCTAGGACTGAAATATTTGTATCCCACTATCTAAAAAACCGCACAAGATAATACTAGACAATTACCCAGCTAGATGGTATTTTGACTGTAAATTTGCATGGACACATATATTTTGACGCAGGATGTTTCATTTTACCATACTTTGACTAAAACCAAGGGATTCATAAAACAAAAAGTGTTATTTCATAAATACGAACAGATACAACATTTTTTTCTCTGCACACAAACAGAATTGGGTACATTGTATCAATATTGATATGTTTAAACTACTAGATGAATACTCCTGTTTGTAAACCACAGATTTTTTTCTCTAAGCATGAATGGATACGTAGGTACTGGAGGGCGAGGAAAAGATAGACACTGTTGAATGTTTTAAACAATGAATAACGTTACATGAATGTTGTTCATTTTGCAGGCCTTGTGTTTTCAAGACTGTCAGCCAGTTAATGAAACTGCACACGATGTCATCGTAGATTGTTACTTGCATCACATCTCACGCTGTCATGGTAGAGTCTGCGGCTTGCTTCACAATCCACTCTAAACATACGCCGCCGTTATACAGTCTAGTGGTTGCCTCGCAATAAACGCTCAACACACGTTGTCATGGTATACTCTTCCTCTTGCTTCACAACACACGTTGTCATCGTAGACTCTTCCTCTTGCCTCACAACAAACGTTGTCATGGTAGACTCTTCCTCTTGGCTCACAACAAACGCTCAACACACGTTGTCATCGTAGACTCTTCCGTTTGCCTCAAAACACACTCTCAACACACGTTGTCATCGTAGAATCTGCCGCTTGCCTCACAAGTCACAACACGCTCTCAACACACGTTGTCATCGTAGACTCTTCCTCTTGCCCAACAACACGCTCTCAACACACATTGTCCTCACATAGCCTGCTGCTTGCCTCACAGCGAGACGACACGGTGCTCTCAGCCAAGCTTATCTGTCTGGGTGCCGAGTTCCTGAGCGGCGATGCCGACGTAGACTCCGGGTCTCTGGGCGAGGAGTTCAGGCTGTACTTGTTGCCTGGTCTCCTCCGCTTGAAGATCGCCCTGACCGCGAGAAGCGCTCTGGAGACGAGGCCCCGCTGCTTGTTCGGACACTGCAGGGTCTGGTGCGGCTGAGGGTATCCCGGCGACGAGCTCATAACGCTCCGTCTGGTCTGGTTGGGAGGGCGTGCTGGACGGTTCCTCTCAACACACGTTGTCATTGTAGACTCTTCCTCTCAACACACGTTGTCATTGTAGACTCTTCCTCTGGCCTCACAACACTCTCTCAACACACGTTGTCATTGTAGACTCTTCCTCTCACCATTCCTCTCAACACACGTTGTCATTGTAGACTCTTCCTCTCAACACTCTCTCAACACACGTTGTCATTGTAGACTCTTCCTCTCAACACACGTTGTCATCGTAGACTCTTCCTCTTGCCCAACAACACACTCTCAACACACGTTGTCCTCGCAGAGCCTGCTGCTTGCCTCACAGCGAGACGACACGGTGCTCTCAGCCAAGCTTATCTGCCTGGGTGCCGAGTTCCTGAGCGGCGATGCCGACGTAGACTCCGGGTCTCTGGGCGAGGAGTTCAGGCTGTACTTGTTGCCTGGTCTCCGCCGCTTGAACATCGCCCTGGCCGCGAGAAGCGCTCTGGAGACGAGGCCCCGCTGCTTGTTCGGACACTGCAGGGTCTGGTGCGGCTGAGGGTATCCCGGCGACGAGCTCATAACGCTCCGTCTGGCCTGGTGGGAGGGCGTGCTGGACGGCGTCATACTGCGGGCTTGGGAGATGGACCTCAGGGGTTCTCTGGCACTGGGCGGAGAGAAGGAAGGGGGGGGGTTATAGAAGATCAGTGAGAAGGAGGATAGGGAGGGGGATATGGAGGAAAAAGTAGAGAGATGGAGGGGGGTGTTATAGAAGATCAGTGAGAGGGAGGAAAGGTAGGGAGGGAGGGGTTGAGTTGAGTTGAGTCGATTTAACTTCCAACATGGGTGGGGGGGGGGGGGGGGCGGGAGGGGGAGAAGATCAGTGAGAGGGAGGAAAGGTAGGGAGGGAGGGGTTGAGTTGAGTTGAGTCGATTTACCTTCCAACATCAGCACTATATAGGCTATATTGTGGAGGGGCCCAAAGACTGACGTCTGACAATTATATGTGATGCCACACACGAGACAGGGCGGGAATGCCATGACTCCTGTCTCAGCCGGTCACATTAAACTGATACCGACCCAACCAGAAGGAAGCGAAATTGCCAGGGCTCGAATCCAGACATTTTGCGTCGGAAGCCGATGTTCTACCCCTGGGCCGCCGAGAGATGTAGAGAGGGGGAGGGAGTGAGTGAGTGAGAGTCGGAGGAAGTAATTGAGTGTGGGTCAGAGGGAGGAGGAGAGAAATTGCATGAGAGAGTGTTATAAAGAAGGTGTTAGTGTGTGGTTTGTAGTAAGAAAGGAGGAGAGATATTGATATACATTGAAAGATAGATAGATATAGAGAAGAATAGACAGGTAGAGAGAAAGAGAAAGTGTCAGAGAGAACCATATAGATAAAAAGAGTGAGCCATAGGACGAGACATACACGTAGAAAAAAACTATGTGAAAGATAGAAAGAGCCAGAGGGAAAAAACAACGAGTAAACGATACATGTAACACAACCCAACGCTATAACGTAATTTGGTGTTACAGTTTTGAGCATTATAAATTATTATCCCTCAGCGTTAGCGCTGCAGGCCGAGTCTATGCATCTAGGATTTCCCTCGGCGCCTGGCTGTCTACTGTATTGGCCTCACCCCGCTTTTTAGTAGATGCACATAGTACCAGTATAACAAATTATTATTTAATTATGTAGCGTCATGTTTCTGCCAGTGAGTCAATACCACTTGTTGTTTGCCTATCAACTTACGGTTCTCCCGACACTGTTGGAGATTGTTGCTAAACTTCGAACCTACGGGCTGTGAATCTGATCAAAGTTTACGAGCTGAAAACTGAACAAAACACCAAGAGTGTGTATTTGTAGTGATAAATTGTGCAAATATACGGACAATTTTTTTTGTCTTTTTTTTTTTAAATTTTGGCGTACAGTTGGAAGCGCTGCAGATTTGTCACCTATCTCGTTACCATGAACACTAGTTTGAAAATCGGTTGAAAAACTATTGTGAGATTAAGTGGAATCTTTAAAGACAGAAAAAAAATTAGATAAAAGGTTGGGGTCCCCAGACCAAAGTCTGACAATATCACGAGCTGTCACAGAGACAGTCACGAAAAAATATCTCAACTGGTAACATTATACTGACACCCACCCAACCAGTTGAGAGCGAAATCCGAAAAACATTTTCACCTTAATTATTTTCAATATGGTGTATTTGAACAAGTAGCTCGTTTAATACGGATTATTGATCCTATGACATACATTTAACTTTGATTCTACTGCACAGCGAGTCTCTTTACAGAGATATCTGATGTATAACGATTCTTCCACGTGTACGCATGTGCATATAAAATGTTAATTGACTTAGGCGTGAATATAAGGAACATACTGTTTAAAACGTGTGGTTATTTGAAACAAAATCCGTCTGCAGCGTAATTATGATAAAATGAGATTGGTCATGACAAATTCACAGTTGATACAAAACTGGGCGCTGCCGACTTTGAATCAGCATCGTCATTCCATTAAATGACGTTTAAAAAGAACTCCATGTCTGTTTTAAAGAGGCGTGGGTGTTTGACGTGTAACAGAAGTACATTCTCATTTCTAGAAACTCAATTTAATATATGCCAGATATCAAACAAAAATTTACATGCCTTCTCACTCCAAATAGCTAAGTAAATATTCAAACGAGGCAGAAACAAAACACAGAAACGTCACAGCTTGTTTATTCTGACCATACACGGAAGGCGGTGATGTTTTTATTAGTTTCCCAGTGAGGATGAACACGTCACGCTTTGCGGCGATTTTTTGTCTCCCGGACAACCATGCGACGCTCTGAGCATGTCAATACAGTCTGGCTTCCGGCCTTAGTTTGGGACCCATCGCCCAGATAACCGGGGCCTGGGGTTAATAACTTAATGCATTGTATCGAGTTCATCTCTGGTCGTTTATCCGTCTCCACGCTTCAAAGTGATTCATTTTGCTATCTTTTTTATTCTTCTCTCAATTGGAAAGCAGAATAGAAGTACGTGTGACGTGGTTAGGATATTCCTTGCTTAAACACACAAACTGATGATTAAGTATGCGCATAAAAAACCCATTATGATGCTTTTCTAAAAGCTATGTTAATAAGAGAGAAAAAAATGGAGACGAAATTCCAAATACATTATTATGCAGTTAGGTTTTGATTTTTTATGGTGCTTTTCCAAAAGCTATGTTAATTACTGATAAATTTAGACGAAATTCGAAATACATTACTATGCCGTTAGCTTTTAATTTTTTTTTCAACGAAGGGGAAAATAATTGCAGTTCGAAAGAATATCTCTGGAAAGTTTATATATAAAACATAAGCCTGAGAAGCAAGTGCAATAAACCGTAATAGTTTATAGTAATGTATAACCGCTAACCGACAAACACTCTTGGACATAGCGGTCATCTGCATTAACAACCATAACAATAAATCTCTGAGTGAGTGCAGATGTTCAGAACTGCTCACTGCTCAGACAAATGAAACTGCCCAGTGGCACAGGGCTCAGTTCTGACAGTTCCTGATAACTGCCCACCCAGCCCCGATACATTGCCACACAAACCAGGATTAATTGCTGCTCTCTGATATTGGATATTGTCATGTTATCCGCCAACATCACAACTGTAGGATAGGCAACCCCACAAACAGGGAGCCTATCCTGGTGTGGTATTAGAGTTCAAATCGAATGTTTATGGTTACAAAGAGACAGAGAGTAAATCGTTTAGGGAGTATTGAAAGAAACACGAATGAAAATTTATCATTGAGTGATGGAAACGTGCTGTGTATCTGTCGGCTCTGATTTCGACATCAAATGCTTGATACAATCCGAAAATAATCCAACAGCTTGAACGTATGTATGTCTGCCTCAGACGTCAGTAGTTTAGGTTGGGATGAGGTATCAAGTTGTTAGAGATAAAGTTATAATGACTATTTGGTCTAAGAGAAAAGGCAGAGCGCGAAAAACAGTAAATCATGGACTGCGAGAGAAAGAGATAGGAGGGGGGGCAGCGAGGGAGAGAGAGAGAGAGAAAGAGGGAGGAGGAGTCAGAGAAGAAGAAAAAAGAGATAAGGAAAAAGAGAGAGAGAGAGAGAGAGAGAGAGAGAGAGAGAGAGAGAGAGAGAGAGAGAGAGAGAGAGAGAGAGAGAGAGAGAGAGAGCTCACCTGTCCCTCTGACTCTTGCAGCAGGTGACCCGCGAGATGATGTAGACCCAGGGGTCCAAGATCTGGTTCAGGCAGGCCAGGCGCAGAGACCACAGGTCAAGCTGGTCCTGGACTCCGCCCTCCGGGATTTCCCGACCAGCGTTCAGCATCTGGTTCATCAGGATTCGGACCTGGGCAAGTGGGGAAAAGGGTGTGTGGCGGGGGGTGGACAAGGAGGTGAAAATGCTATTAGGGTCTAGTTAAACCAGTACGAAGTTTGATGATGGCGACAAAGATCGATTGAAGATTGGTAAAGAGTGATCTTATTGAGTCTAATGGATAGCGATAGAAGATCAGAGAGAGAGAGAGAGAGAGAGAGAGAGAGAGAGAGAGAGAACGAAAGAGAAAGAGAGAGAGGAATAGAGAAAGAAAATGGATGCTTGGAGGGACACACAGGGATAAAGAGGAAAACACAGAGAGCAGAGAGATATTGAGACGTAGGTGGAGAAAGGAAGAAAGAATGAAGATGGGGATCTGAAAACAGATGACTTCCCACAGTGTCATATTTACTTTTGTCTGCAATTTGACATGTTTAAAACGTCACTGATCAGCATGTTTAAAACGTCACTGATCAGCAATCAATATAATTGAAACTGAACAGTTTGAAAAAAAAAAACAAAAAAAAAAAAACAGCGTTAGTGCAAAGAGAAAAAAGAGAGCAACAACAAAAACAAAAAGCAACAAACAAACAATAACTGCCCTCTCGCTTGAAGTCAACAGATAGAGTTAGATAGAGATAGAGAAGGAATGGGATGAGTGGAGGGACAGGCAGGGATAGAGAGGAAAACATAAAGAGCAGAGAGATATCGAGACATAGGTGGAGAAAGAAAGAAAGAATGGAGATGGGGAGAGATAGGCGAGAGATATATGAATAAGAACGATACAGAGAGAGAGGGAGAGAGAGAGAGAGAGAGAGAGATAGAGAGAGAGAGACAGTAGAGAAAAAACCTCAGAAAGTTAACATACCGTTGTAAAATTGAAAAAAAAAATGTAGTACTTCCTTCATTACCTGCTTCAAATTAAATTGTGACATTGAAATGTTTGCGTTTGGTGTTGAACATGTTATTTGTTTTCCTGAATCAATTTACACACTTTTAGGGTAATGATATTACAAAAGGTGTCAAAATAAAACATCATCGGGGAATTACTTTGTGATAGTTATGTTAAAGTGATTTTCAATTTCAGAAGAGGAGCTTTCAAAGTTTTACGATTTTTATACTTTATTTCAATTTAGGTCCAATTTTTAAAAATAATTATATGCCTATAACCAGCCACATTAAAAAGGATCTCATATATTTTTTATCCTTCTAAATTATTACTTATTCTTGGATTCTGTTGAATATTCAGTTTTTTTTTAATAATATGGGTGTTTGTAAAACAAAAAAAAACTGTTGATATAATTATATAAGTGAAACTGAAAACAGGTGATTTCACTCAGTGCCATGTATACTTCTGTCAGCAATTTGGTATGTTTAAGGCGTCGCTTAGCAGCAATAAAATATAGTTTAAACTAAACAATTTGAAAAACCAAATAAAATAGCTTTAGTGCAAAGAGCAAAAAAAAAAAAAAACAACAAAAACAACAACAAAAAAAACAACAAAAACAACAACAAAAACTGCCCTCTCGCTTGAAGTCAACAGAGAGCCCTCCGAAAAGCACTTTGGTGTCACTCCAACAAACAACCCACAGTCACTCTTAATGGCTTTGCCAACAACTTTAAAGTTTGTTAATGCGCGGGCTGCACTGTGACCTCTATGGCTGGCGTAAACATCCGGGATTTCTAAATTTATGTCAGTGACGCAAGCGATGTTTGGATCTTTTAATAAGTTTCCAGATTGCGATATGACGTCAGACCAATACCCCCTGGAGACAGATGGCAAAGGTCCGGACCAACGCGAAATCTGGACTAACTAGAGGCGTGTTTAGCATGCACATTGGGCGACAGGTTTTAAGTCATGAGCCAGGGGGGGGGGGGGGGGGGGGGGGGGTAAGTTTAATATGACCAGCTGATACAGTGAGTGAGTGAGAGAGTGAGTGAGTGAGTGAGTGAGTTTGTTTTACGGCACGTCAGCACGGTAACGGCTATGTTGTGCCCATGATGCCCGAAGACAGTTAATGCATTATACTAGTAGCAAGACATCCCTGCCCTGTCTCGTGTGTGGCAGCACATAAGTTTGTCAGACTTCAGTGTCGGGACCCGTCCTATGCTGATGTTGGACGTTAAACCAACTCAATAACAAAAACATCAACAACAACAACAACAACAACAGCAACAACAACAACAACAACAACAACAACAACAACAACAACAACTCAAGTCTTGAGCCATGCATAGTTTGATAATGTGTAAACTCCATGCTTTCTCCCTTTGTTCCTCAGAGTCGAGACGTCATTCCCACAAAGCGTATTTTACGTGAGCTGATAAGACCAGTACATATACAGTCATTTTTGTGTTGTTGGGGTCCCGCCTCACATAGAGAGGGGGAAATGTTATTGGTGGGGCAAGCCCACCACTCTATTTACCTGACCTGGCAGGCGTCATTGCACGGGAGTTTGGGGGAAGGGGGGGACCAGGCTTTGTTATCATGGTCGCGTGGTTAGAGCTCTCGCCCTGAGATAAGCCCGTTTGTTAGTGCACTATCGATCCACATGTGAATCTATGTTTCATCGGGTACCATGAATGCCCCCACCCGCAAAATCGCCCTCTCTCTCTCTCTCTCTCTCTCTCTCTCTCTCTCTCTCTCTCCTTCTCTCTTTGTTTCTCGCTACAGTTATCTAGCTCTCTCTTTCTTTCTCTCTCGTTTCCATTTCTCTCACTACCTTGTTTCACTGTCTATGCTACTCTATGTTTTTTAATTGGTTTATGTTTCTGCATCTCTAGCTCTCAATGTATCTGTTCGTGTCTTTTAACTTCATACTGCCCCTTGCTTTGTTTTCTCTTTTCACTGCCATCTTCAAATGCTTTTTAGTTTTTGTCTTCTAATCAAAACTACTACCCATTTAACCTCCAAAGCAGTATCCAAACTTAATGCATTAAGAATGCTTCGGTAAAGAAACCATGGCTAATTGAGTGAACAAATACTGCTGAAAGAGCAGCGAGTGAAAAATGTTAGAAAGGCTTTGAGCTCCAGTGTCTGATCATTGGGTCAACAGGGCAGGAAGATCAACAGCACTACGCTTGGTTAGTTGTCTCTGTTTGGAAAGTGTTAGTTTGTCACATTGGTGGAAAACATGGATCGATCGACTTTAAAGCCTCCAAATAATATCCACACTGGTTTCGTCTGTCTCAGTGTCTGTCTGTCTCTTACACGTGGATTTTTTCAACCGCTGTATACATACCCTTTACTTTTAATCAAACTTTTCACGCACAATCTGTATGCTTTTACCACTCAGAGAGATACAGGAGTCACCGTTACCACTAGTATAATGTATTAACTGTCATAGGACATCATCATAGGCACAATATAGCCGTTAACCATGCTGGCGTGCCGTAAAAAAAACTCACTCACTCACTTTGTCTCTCTCTCTATCTTTCTCGCTTTTCTCCCCCCCCCCCTCTCTCTCTCTCTCTCTCTCCCGCTCTCTCTCTACGGCATCATGCCATTTCCCCAACCAGACTTTGATCTGCGATGTGGTACACTACGAGAACAAAAGCCGCGCCTCCAGAGGTTAACAAGTCACCTCCGAACACTACAGCAACAGGTGACGTGAGGGCGACTCCAGGCCAAATCAACCTTATCGGTACAAGTCAATTTGGCTACACGAAGCGTAAGACTTACGTTATGCCTACTCAAAACACATTAGCGTCAAGGGCCGAGATTTCGCGCCTCACTGGGTCAGCTAGGGCCACCGGACAGTCCCTGGCCTTGGGCGGCAATGCCTGGTCTTAGATGACCACTCGGACTAGGAAACTCGGACAGTTTGCGTTAATGCCTGGTTTGTTTGTTGGTCGGTTGGTTGGATATCTTGTTTAACGTTTTAACGTCCATAATCAGAAAATAGCTGGTACTTAATAATACTAAAACTGTCCTTAGCATGATTGTGGTCTAAGTAAATTATAGCTTTTTGTTTATTACTACCCTAACCTAACACAATCATGGACGGGTTCCAAGTGTGCCCATAAAGTCATGACTTTATTATTAATAAGTTGCATTGTTCTAGCTTTAACCGGCGTGCATGGATCCAATATAAAAGTAAAACAAGTTTTTTCAAAAAAAAAGCCACACAGAAATTTTGCTTGCAATTTGAAAAAGATAAAAGTTAGAGTTGATTTGAGTGAGTTCGTTTTTACGGCACGTCAGCACGGTAACGGCTATATTGTGCCCATGATGTCCTAAGACATCATTATACTAGTAGCAACGGTGACTCCTGTATCTCTCTGAGTGGTAAAAGCACACAAATTGTGCACAAAAAGGTTGCTTAAAAGTAAAGGGAATATACAGTGGTTTAAAAGATCCATGTGTAGGACTATCACAGTCAAATTTTTATTATACTCATCAATGTCCTTCAGATACCTCTGAGTGAGTTTGTTTTTACGTTAACGGCTATGTTGTGCCCGTGATGTCCTAAGACAGTTAGTTAATGCATTATATTATACTAGTAGCAACGGTGACTCCTTTATCTCTTTGAATAGTGAAAGCATACAAATTGTGTGTAAAAAGTTTGGTTAAAAGTAAGGAGTAAATACAGTAGTTTAAAAGACCCACTTGCACTCTCAGGATTATCACAGTTAAATTTTACTATATACACCAATGTCCTTCAGGTACCTCAGAAACGGCTATAGTGTGCCTATGATGAGTGAGTGAGTTACATTTATACGGCACGTCAGCACGGTGACGGCTATTATTATAACAATCGTGTATAATCACGATTTATCAAAATTGAAGAATATTATACAGCAGTTAAAAATATATATTCATTAATAGTATTAGTGTTGCAATGTTTTCTCCTCAAATTCTTAAAATATTGAAATGTATTTATTATATATATATAACACTTAACAGTAACTTTGTTAAAATATTAAAATTAACGATAACTATTAACAATTATGGTGAACCTTACAGAACAAAACGCCTATTGTAACGCTACTGTCCCATATTCTTCTAAACGGAGTGAGAGTTTGCGTTGGCCCTTAAAAGGGCCGTTGAAAAAGTCTGTGGTTATCTGACAATTTCAGTGAGAGGAGGGAACCGTGAGTGACAGTAACTGTTGTGTCCTGTCCTCCATCGCTAGAGTTGCCTCACTGAAGGATCTTCTCCCTTCCTTCCTTCCTTCACTTCCTACGCCGAGTCTTTCGGCCTTTCTTCCTGGCTGTTTGTTTCTTCCGAGCTTTCCGTCTGGTGGTCTTTCTCTTGCTGGACTTCGTTCGCTGTCCCCGTTTCTTCCTCTGACGCCGGCTGCTGGTGCTTGTCCTACTGCTGCTGCTGGTGGTGGTAGTTTTAGCCCGCTTCGTAGTGCCGCCCGCTAGCCGGAACAGCCAGTTGAAGTCCGAGGCGGCCCCTAGCGTGACGATACCCTTCTTTAGCGCGTCGGACACCGTGCTCAAGATCTTGAAGTCGGCCGTCTTGGGCGAGAGTAAGTTGTGGGAGATGAGGTAGTTCCTGATGCTGCCAAGCGGGGCACCGTTCTCCTCGCCCAACACCCTGATGGCGTTGACGAGCTTGGTCATGAGGCGGGACGATTTTCGCGGTCTGATCAGAGCCTTGCTACCCGGGTAGGCTTCCGTCACCGAGGTGCTGGGGCCAGCCTGGTTCGCTTGGAACGGGTGCGAGTTGTTGTCATCGGCGTTACAGTCGGTTTCCATGACGACGACTTCCGGTGGACTAGCGATTAATGAGGAGGAGTCTTCAAACCCAGTATGACGTCTCGGACGCCACTTGCAAA
Source organism: Elysia chlorotica (assembly GCA_003991915.1). NCBI lineage: Eukaryota > Metazoa > Mollusca > Gastropoda > Plakobranchidae > Elysia > Elysia chlorotica. Next base: position 90,340 of record RQTK01000072.1, on the reverse strand, counting down.
AGACGAGCCAAAAGTTTTCCGCCGCAACTGAGTACTTCTTGCGGACCTCCGCGAAAGCGCGTGTAAAACATAGGGCTACAGTTTTACGCACTTTCGGTAAGAGTAACGCATTAGGCTAATACTTACGGGAATTCTTGTTTTAGTAATTCTTTTTTAAACTCTCAATTAAAGTCTGTTTACGAACTGTTTTATTGCCAATCACAGTCTTTAAAGTATTTATTACTTTTCTGCATTTTAGGCGGTGAAAGTTGCAGCACCATGACTAACGATCGATATCTTCATAATAATTAAAAAAAAAACACAATAGGCTACTGCTTTTCGCAAAACACATAATGTATGCGGAAGGTACGTACCAAAAAAATTATAACAAAATTGTTTTTGACATTAGACTTTTTTTTACATTGCTTTATGAAACTCCGACAATTATGTAAGAGTTTAGCGAATAACAAGAATTATTTTACCCTTCAGATATTTAGATTTCTACACAGAACCTGGACTGGGAATATCAGAACTCACCATGAGCGGCGCGTAGCAGACGCTGAACACAACAATGATGGCCATGAGAAACACGACCATGCGCATTTCGCTGTCCGGCCCAGATCCGCCGGAACTGACCTCCTGACCCGCCTGTGTCCTGGAAGATGACCGCCGGAAGGTGGCGTGAAGCCTCGATGTGCGCATGCTCCAGACATGCCGGATGACAGTCAGGTTGAGGACGATGGTGACGACGATGGCTAGCAGGTTGGTTGTGGTGTAGAAGTAGCTGATGATTTGCCCACCTGTTGAAAGGAGGCAGTGCCTTCAGTCGCATAAAAATGATGGTATGGACACAGTGCGTGAGTGAGTGAGTTTGTTTTACGGCACGTCAGTACGGTAACGGCTATGTTGTGCCCATGATGTCCTAAGGCAGTTAATGCATTATACTAGTAGCAACGGTGACTCCTTTTTCTCTCTGAGTAGTAGAAACATAAAAATTGTGCACAGTGCAATGTCTCCAATCTTGAGATTGGTTCTGCAAATAGCTGATCTACAGTGTTGTCCATATTGTAGAATGTTGACTATATAACCTTAACAAAAACTTAGATGACACATGTTGGTGCTCCTCTACTATTTTACAAGTAATGCACCTGCAGTGGTAGTCCTGCAATATTAAAGACCTTTAGAATGACTGTGGTGTGCCTGCATTTAAGTCTATGCTGCTGCAATGAATGTCCAGGGTGTATATTGAAAAAACATCATCTGATGCAAGTATATGCCCCCTTTTAAAATAGCACTTTTAATATAAGATCTAGAAAAGCAAATAATCCAGAGAAGCAAAAAAAAATAATGACTTAAGCAGCATCTACTTGATATACCCTATCTACTGGAGCTGTTTTAGCGTCATAAAACCATTAACTTTCATAACTTAATCAGTGTCTTATTAACCTACTGACCTACATATGTGTCCCTATAATTATTAACGTCCTGACCTATATAAGTGCCTTATTGGCCCACTGACCTATATGCGTGCTCCTGTAGTCGAAGAAGCACCAGGTCTGCGGCCATTGTGCCTGGTTCCTGCCCACGCCCAGGACTGGGAGGATGGCGACCAGGCCAGAGTAGACCCAGACCGCCGCGATGGTAGCGTTGACCACCTGGGGGCGCACCACGCGACTGTACTGTGGAGCAAGCACGCAACGTTCGGGTTAAGACTGAGGGTTTCCAGTGTTGAACAAATACTATACTGAATTTGTTTTAGACCAGTAATTAGATACCGGCTGATATTGTACTGTGGAGCAAGCAGGCAACGTTCTGGTTAAGACCGAGGGTTTCTAGTTGAACACATACTATACTAGATTTGTTTTAGACCAGTTATTAGATACCGGCTAATACACTAGACCTGGTCTAACTATGTGTAGTTGTTAACCACCTGAGAGCGTACCACGTGATGTGCTGTGGAGCAAGGATGCGGCTTCGGGTTAAGACCGAGGGTTTGGTGTACACATACTGAGTGTGTTTTAGACTTCAGTTATTAGATACCGGCTGATACACTTGGTGGAGCAAGCAGGAGGCGTGAGGGTTAAGACCGAGTTTTTCCAGTGGTGTACATATACTGAATGTGTTTTGGACCAGTAATTAGAAAAAGGCTGATACATTAGATCTGGTTTTCTAACTCTGTGTAGATGTTACAGCACGTACAAATTACAGACTTTAACCATGATGCCCTTTGAGGAATAGGACAGACGGGATTCGGGTTAAGACTGAGGGGGATTTATAGTTGTACACATACTAAATGTGTTTTAGATTTCAGTAATTAGATACCGTCTGACACACTAGGTGGAGCAAGCAGGAGGTGTGAGGGGGGTTAAAAACCGAGGGTGTCCAGTGTTATTCCCATAGTATGTCATACTGAATGTGTTTTAGACTTCAGTTATTATATACCGGCTGGTACACTAGACCTGGTCTAACTCTGTGTATATGGGACAGCATGTAAAAATTACAGACCTTATTCATGGTACCCTTTGGGAAATAGTCTAGTTGCTTTTAGTGGATCTTAAAAACAAGCTAATCAACCATCTAACAATTATACGTTTTTTTTACAATTTTATACATTCTTTCTATTTAATGTAAACACGTTATGTGTCCTACCTGGAAAGGGTACTTGGAGACGAGGAACCTCTCTATCGCCATGACTAGGACTGTGTACACCGTGGCGTTCCCGGCAAACATCAGCAGGAAAGAAAAGTAATGGCACAGCGCGGAGCCTCCTGCGATGGTGGGATACATTATACAAAATTTAAAAAAAATCAAGAGTCAAAAACAATGTACAGCTACCACATGCAAAACATACAACTCAGAGCTGGTTATAAAGAATATAGCATGCAGAATGCTGAATTCAGAACAACTCTCGTTCCAAGGCCTAACGCTGTAGGTCTACCTCCTAACTCAGCGCCTTTCCCATTCCCCAAAGAAACCTGCAATTGCCTAGCCATTAATATACCTTTGATTATTGTGAGTGAGTTTTCTTAATAGAATCAGAAGTCAAGAAAAGTTATTTATGATGAAAAAAAACCCTCTAATGCTAGTGTGATTTATATATATATATATACTTTGTTTTACATCTAACATTGATCACTTTAAATTTTAAGAAATAGTGATAATTGGGCTTCATTCCAAGTGAAACAATTCTACTTTGATATTTTAAAACATTTAAACGATATGAATTATGATATCAATCTAAAAAGCTGTTTTCTCCCTAAAAAGGTAAACATAAAATTGGGAATTTTTTAACAGAAAAAAAGGTTAAACTTTAATACAACGTGTATAGATAAGAAAATGGTGTCGCTTGCGAAAAAGGGAACAACATTATTGGAATATATTCCATAATTTCTCGACACACTGTTATATCACGGCAATTATGATAATGCTTTATTTGTACATGTACGATATTTATTAAAAAGAAAATAACTTCAAAACATTTTTAGAAGCATTTTTCAACCAAAGAATGTATATACTAAAGAAAACTAAGGTGGGCTGTGTAGCCAGCCTGAATCTGGCACTTTACCTGTCTCCATGATGCCGCCATTGAGGTATACGACGATGGTGACGGGTGACGTGGCCACGATCCCGAACAGGTCCATACAACACAGGGCCTTCACCAGGTGGTAGAAGGCAGTGGCCCTGGGCTATCTATCTATCTATCTATCTATCTATCTATCTATCTATCTATCTATCTATTTATCTATCTTTCTTTCTATCTATCGCATGCACGAGTTTCTTTTTTTTAATAAGACTCTAACCTATAAAGCCTGATGATAAAGAAACCCCTCTCAAAATCTCACATCAGACAAACTTGTCAGTAGTCAGTCTTCTATGGCCAACGGGTACCTTGGAATATCCGTCACAAATCGTAACTAAAATACGTTAAGTACATTTTAATGACTACAATTTAAACACGGGGACAAGTTAGGGCTAAGGCTTTTTGGTGAATGTCTAGTAAAATGATTAACCCTTTCCTTCCACCCCCTCCACCTTTCTCTCC
>RQTK01000072.1:82474-86294 GCA_003991915.1 Elysia chlorotica | reverse complement strand
CTCTCTCTCTCTCTCTCTCTCTCTCTCTCTCTCTCTTTCTCTCTCTCTCTCGCTACCTTTTTGTATCTTTGTTTGAATAACTTTTTTCCTCCCCTCTCTCGCCCCCTCTTTTTCTTTCTAATTCTCTCTGTATATCTGTTTCTCTTTCTGCCTAACTCTACCCCCGCCCCCCTCCAAATCTGTCTCTCTTCCCCTCTTTCTATTTGCATTTTTCTCTATCTATCTATCTATCTATCTATCTATCTATCTATCTATCTATCTATCTATCTATCTATCTATCTATCTATCTATCTATCTAGAGAGAGAGAGAGAGAGAGATGGGTAACGAGAGGGAGAAACGGAGAGATTTGGAGTTGGGGTTGAGAAAGATTAAGTAAACTGTTATTAAATGTGAGGAGGAAAATAGCTACTGCACATGCCACAAACACCAAACAAATATAAGCATATTAGCTATTAAACACTAACATTTATACCAGCAATATAAACAAACAAAATTCTTGTTTATTTAGTAAAGGCAAAGAAGTCTTGTTTCTAACCATCTGTTGGCTCTCAGTGCGGCTTGGATTTGTCAAAATTAGAATATAAATGTTCTAGATAATGGCAGGATATTTGGTGTTATACATCGGAACGCGTTGAAAACCAACAGTATAGCCAAATTCTATATATACATCATTTTCTCTCTGTGTATACCCTCTATGTTAAATGTTACATTTTCTCTATATTTCTAACTTTTAAGCTAGGTTTTTCGTTTTCTCCATGTTACAACGTTTTATGCTATTCATTTTCCGTCTCTGTCGACCTTCTAGGTTAGTTGTTATATTTTTTCTGTGTTACGGCATTATAAGCTAGGTATCACATTTTCTCTCTGTGTTGACCATTATAGCTTGGTATTATATTTTTTCTCCTCGAAAAACATATTATTACTTTTATGCTTTAGGCTACTTGCTTTACAATTTTTATTACTATGCCCTCACTTACTTGTTATACTATGTCTCGCCATCACGTACTTGATAAATTATGTCCATGCATTTACGCAACTGCTATATTATATGCTACACATACTTGATATATTAATTCTACACCCTCACGTAATTGATATATTATTTCTATACCATCACTTATTTTCTATAATTATTATTTATATTCCATCACGTACTTGCTTTATTATGTGTATGCTATACGTAATTGTTAGTTTATTTTTACGCCATCACCTACTACTTGCTATATTATGTCTATGCCTCACTTGATACATTATGTATATGCCACCATTTACTTGGTATATCACGTTTATACCTTTATGTACTTGCAATATTACTACGGCTATGCCCTAACCTACTTGTCATATCACGTCTATGTCCTCACATACATGCTAAATTATGTCTATGCCATCATTTACGTGCTATAATATTATTTTGTCTATGCCATCCCTTACTTGCTATAATATTATCATGTCTATACCCTCATTTACTAGCTATATTATTATTATGTCTATGCCCTTTTTACTTGCTATAATAATAATTATTACTATGTCTATGCCATCACTTACTGGCTATAATATTATCGTCTATGCCCTCATTTACATGCTATAATATTATAATGTCGATGACCTCAATTACTTACTATATTATATCTATGCCCTCACTTACTTGCCATCACATACTTGCTATATCATTATTATGTTTATGTCATCACTTACTTGCTATAATATTATTATGTCTATGCCCTCACTTACTGGCTATACTATTATGTCTATGCCATGATTTACTTGCTATACATGTAATTGTTATATCGATACCATCGCTTACTTTATATATTATTATCATGTCTGTGCCATCACCTACTTGCTACAATATTATCAGGGCTATGCCATAATTTACTTCTATAATCATTATGTCTATGCTCTCAATTACTTGCTACATTATGTCTATGCTCTCACTTACTTATTATAATATTACCTTATCTATGCCCTCACTTATTTTTTTATAATAATTATTCTTATGTCTATTCCCTCACTTACTTGCTATAATAATTATTCATATGTCTATGCCCTCACTTACTTGCTATAATAATTATTCATATGTCTATGCCCTCACTTACTTGCTATAATAACTATTCATATGTCTATACCATCACTTACTTGCTATAATATCATTATATATATGCCCTCACTTACTTGCTGTAATATCATTATATCTATGCCCTCACTCACTTGCTATAATATTATTATGCCTATGCTATATTATATCTATGCCCTCACTTACTTGCTATAATATTATTATGCCTATGCTATATTATATATATGCCCTCACTTACTTGCTATCCTTGCTAGGCTTCACCGTGAGGATGACCAGGGCGATGATATTGCCGAACACGCCAAAGAAGAACATGAGTGTGGGTACGGTCAGGTTCCGCGAGACGTCTTCGCCTGCGGGCTGTACCGTGGAGTTTGCGTCCAGGGCCGTGATGGAGCTCTCGCTCGCGTTGTATAGGGCTAGGAACGGGGGAGGGCTGGACCAGTGTGGGGGTGGCTGTTGGTTCACAAAGCTGTCCGTGTTGTTGATGATGTTGAGAAGGCTGCTGTTGCTGCTGTTGTTGATGCCGCTATATACGGAAGGCCATGCTTTAGTGGTTGAGTCAGCCATGGTTTCGGATGTGACTAGATAAAGATCTTGTAAATCTTGAGTAATGATCCGTTAATTTGGAATTAGTGCCGCCTTTTTCATTATAGCAGATCCGTGGTAGTCATTTTTATGCCCATTTCTCATCGTAATATCAGTGTGACTTAGGCAGTGTCGATCTAGAAGTTTGGAAGAAAAAAAAAGATTCAAAATACATTAGAATCTAAGAGAAGAGTACATTTTGTCCTATCAGTATCACATTAATAATCGAAAACAATATGACGCGGGTCTAAGCTTTAGTGCTAGTTTACTGAAAGTCTGCAAGGAGTTACTGCCTTATATGCTGTTCTCTGTTTGTCTTTTTGCATATAATGTTACGTACATTGTGATATTGTTTTGATCCTTCCTTTAGTGCCTAGTCAGCGGAGTTCCCTAAAAACAGACACCGATAACCTACAACATGTATGAAAGTTAAGTCCACTGTACCAAGCCTAATGTGTGAAGAAGTGGTCAATGTTTGACAATCGGACCCAAGTTTACCAAGAAGTAACGGTGTGAAATTTCTAATAATCCATTCCATACGTCTTTTAATCGCTCTAACATTACGTTTTTCAGTCAATACGGTTACAGCATGTAGCTAAAATTAACTACTCCGTCAAAAGGGGTCTATTATTTGGCTTCATTAGGTAAAGTCAGAGTGATTTTGGGTCTATTTTTACTCACATTTTTTAATGTTGGAACTTGGCGACTAGAATGCGCCGTGGTCTAACTGATTTCTTGTAATCCTGATGACGTTATTCAGCGGAACTGTTAGCTTTAAGTCTGTCTCTTACACTAAAGAACTGTCACTTTGTTGGAGGGTTGTCTAACCACTGGCGCTGATTGGTCTAGACTGGGTTCTGGTTACAGTTGGTCTGACTTAATAAAGCCTGGGGGAGAGGCAAAAACAGAACCCGGAGAGGGAGGGGGCGAGAGAGAGAGAGAGAGAGAGAGAGAGAGAGAGAGAGAGAGAGAGAGAGAGAGAGGGGAGAGGGGAGGGGCGAGAGAGAGATAGAGAGACAAAGACAGACAGACAGACAGACAGACAGACAGACAGACAAGAGACAGACAGACAGACAGACAGACAGACAGACAGACAGACAGAGAGAGAGAGAGAAGAGAGAGAGAGAGAGAGAGAGAGAGACGAGAGAGACACACACAGA
>RQTK01000072.1:64974-79974 GCA_003991915.1 Elysia chlorotica | reverse complement strand
TAACTGGCAAATTTAAACACTGCGCCTTTGTGGATTTCACCAAGACAGAAAACGTTTAGGTTTACATGATGAAAAGTAATGTGTAATCCATAATTAGTGGTTTGTTCCCTGGGGCTTCCGAAAAACACTATAATAGAGGTGAGTGGAACTAGACAATTGTTTTTTTTAACGGCAGATCGCCTGTTCCATCTGACATCTCTACTGACTGTGTTACTAGCTCTCAACTCGCTAGTAAAAAGGAAACAACGATAATAAGAGCAAATGCAACAACACCACCAACAAAAATAGAAACACAAACACATGTAGCAGAAACTATAACAGATTTGAACGATTCAAAGGAGAGTAATACTCCCATTCCGAAACCCAAATTAAAGTGTAACTTTGTTCTGAACTTATTATTAAACAAAGTTAAGACATCATAGTGTAGCATAATTTTAGCTTTTTATATTTGTCATTTACTTTCTGAAACTGCCAAACTAACCAGCTATTGAAGAGATCATTTCTAAGAAAAATGAGTAAAAAATTGCGTTGAATACATATTTTTTTGCGAAATGTTATCAGCACTATCAGTCCAAAGCTAATGTCGATGTAACCTATCAACAGAAATACTTCGCTCGTATCAGACCTCATGAAAATATGTCTACTTTAGTGTATAGTAGCTTCAATGTATGCAGCGGATACTACATTGTTTTTGCCAATGTGTTGCAATTATTGTAATATATAAAATTGATTCAAAGAGCCCCCTTCAAAAAACTTAAAACTTTATAATACACGCGTCCTAAATTTGACCCCCCACCCTCCCAAAAAAGAAAAACACACACACACACACACACAAACACCTAATCCCTCAATATTATTGTCGGACATAACCACATAGCACACTCATAACAGCTGAGGTTTCCGCTACTACCTTCGTTTGATGTTGATGGGGTTTGGTTTTAACAGTGATATATCTCACTAACAAAGTCCAGTTTTATCCGGTTTTGTAGTACTCACTCCGTTCAATATTTCATAACCTACAGGAGGAGCCGTTAAAACTCGGTCGAAACAGGTGTGCCTTCATCCTATGCCCATTGTTACTAGCTAAAAATCATAATTATTAGTATGAAGAAACGGCGACTACTGTTTTTTTTTAGAAAGAAAAATAATATTATACGCATGCAGCCGATAATTCGAGATCAAGTCACTCCCATTCGGTTACTTATAGTTACACTGAATCACCAGGTTAAAACACTGCCTGATTAGACAAAACCAGACAGAGATATAAATTAACTTACAATGCGATCTGCAACGGACGTGCAAATCCAAAGACACCATACACAAACCCTATCCAGTGCGAGTTTACACGCAATGCGATACAAATCTCCCAAAATCATCTCTTAAATCAGGTTTTTTCTATGAATCTTGTTTCGTTCATAGTTTGTGTTAAGAAAAACACATTAAAGATTCGATTACTGTCCTCTATCTAACAAGAACATTTCTTTGGTTTATTCAGCCAATTTTACACACGATGACAATATCACAGTTACACGGAAAAAGTTATTGGAACAGTTTATACGTTTGTTTGTTTTCTTAAAGCGGTATCTATTTGTTTTGCTTTATTTTCTTGGAGTGATCACAAAATTAATGTGATTATGCTTTCAACAAATCATTTTTAAATGACTGAAAATGCGTTTATCTACATGAATTTTTTTCCAATTTATACAAGAAGTGAATTTGTTTATCACATTCTTAAGAGTATTTATCGAGTGTTCAAGAGTGTTACAGTCTAGCTGGTTGTTTATAGCAGTTGCTAAGTACATAATTATAAGCTCACGCTTTTAACCTTTTCAGTCTTAACTGAAAGTGGGGCTCTAGATGACTTCTTATTTCTAAAATCTTTTATGATGGATTTTCTATCTCTTGAACGCTAAGCAATAGAAAATTGTTTCACACCATTGCACAAACCAGTCAAAACAGTCTCAGTCAAGAGATTCGTGTTTGTCTGATTAACTAGGCGAATAAAAACAAATTGATAAGAATAAAAGACACCAAATTAAGAAAAAAAATAAAGCAAAAAGTATCTGACTACAATGGAAGCTAATCTAACCAAAGTAAATGTCAACCTAATTTTAAAAAAACCCAACAAAAACAAAAAACAAAACCGGAAAGACTAGAAAGAGCCTCAAACCTCCAAGCTTGATTGGTTGTTTGTAGTAGTTTCTAAGTACATAATTATAAACCTACGCTTTTAACATTTTCAGCCTTTACGGAAAGTCGGGCTAGAGACGACTTCTTCTTTCTAAAATCTATTATGATGGGTTTTCTGTCTTTTTAACGCTAAGCAACAGAAAATGTTTTTCACACCACTGCACAAAACAGTCAAGAGATTCGTATTCGTCTGATTAACTTGCCAATGTGCGCGAATATAAACAAATTGATAAAAATAAAAAGGCACCAACAGAAGAAAAAATTAAACAAAAAGAATCTGGCTAAGATTTACGATAAATCTAACCAACATAAATGTCAATTTAATTTAAAAAAAAAAAAACAAAAAGACTAGAAACAGCCTCAAACCTCCAAGCTTGACAAAGTGGTAGATAATCCCGGCCTGACGAGTCCCATACGAGCTCGAGAGTTACATCCCCGTGGGTGAGTACAGTGCGCGAGTGTAGGGCCAAAAGATCTACTCACCAGCGCACAGGGCGCTTCGTATTTATACGCTCAACTACAGAGTGGGAGGGGGAGGGGGAGGTGGAGGGTAGGTCTAGTCCTGACACCGCCCGTAACACAAGAGGACTGGAGTTGTGGTACCAATAGCGGGTGCAAGGTTTATGTTGAGTACGAAGTTATGTGTGTGTGGAGTGCGGGGCAAAATAGAAGAAAAAAAAGAAGAGAGGGAGGGTGAGAGGGAGGAAAGGTTCCTTTATCTCGGTAACGATAATCACTTTGTCCCCAAAAAAACAACAACAGGAGACAAACGTAAGTTTCCGGCCTCTTTGAAAGACCGACATGTCACGAACCAGCATCGCAGCTTTGTAAGACTGTGATAGTGCATAAATTATGTGCGGAAACAATTTTAGCTACCCCTTTCAGTGGATCTCATTTTTTCAGTCTACGTCTATATTTTTATGTCTCGCGTCTCTATATCTTTATTCGCATCTGAATTTTATATCCCTACCGGTATATCTTTCTCTCTTCTCTTTCCATCATTCTCGGTCTGCTAAATTATTTGCCACCCTCCCCCCCACACACACACTTTCGCTCTCTCTCTCTCTCTCTCTCTCTCTCTCTCTCTCTCTCTCTCTCTCTCTCTCTCTCTCTCTCTCTCTCTCCCACACACACACACACACACATCCCATCTCTCTCTATCTTTTTGTCACTCTCATAATTATAATATAGACGACTCATCGTAAGCCTGCTTAAATGAATTTTTTATTGTGAGTACTACTACTATTCTACTTCTATGAGTTGTAAGCTACCACAACATTGTACTAGATCGACACTGAGTCCAACCCTTTCATGTGTTATAATTTATACTTCAAAGTGGCAGTGAAAAACGATCAGGTGGTTTTTTGGTGACCTACCAACCCTAGTGACTGACTGGCGTATCTCGTGATGAGACCCATCAAGATGGCGATAAAGACGGGGCGCTTTTAGTGGTCGCTAGCTCCGGATCTGCAGGCGACTTAAGCATTACATTTTACGGTTTCTCTTTTTTGGGGGATTTGGGATTTATTACACTGCAAAATGTATCTATTTTTTAAATAGTGATTTAAATAGTGATACGAAACAAACAAAAGGAATCAGGAAAAGAACTGTCGTAGTTCGGTTTGCTTGCTTGGTTTCTTATCAGCTAAACCCAATAACTTATCCATATCTCAGACGGGCTTTAAAAGTATTTTTAATTTACGTGCTGCCACCCACAACAGCGCGTCAATAGTAACTGTTTTCTGAATTGACGTGAAAACTTTATCACAGTTCTAAACATTGATGTGAGACAAGTTTGCAAAATTAAAATCAGGCGCAATCTGATATGTTATACACATACATAGCGATACACATGTCTTATCTTTAGCAGGGGGTATAATGAAAGGGAATTTATATTTTGTGTATAGAGGTCGACATTCGAGTCAATATAAAACAACATAAAATTAAAGAGTTATTGCTGATTAATAATGAAGCGGACATTTGTGTTTTTGTGCGATTTATACTTATGAAGGAAATACATACGAGATTGCGCATCTAAACTTTTCTATTAAAAGTCTTCGCAAAGTAAAAGTATAATTACATGATTAAAATTTAAAGAAAATAAAAATTCAAAACTGGTTTAATTTTAACAATATACTTAAACATAATGAAGTTAAAAACAATGGCTCAGAGAATAAAAAAATCGTCATTGCGCAATAATCTAGACATGATTTTGTAAACTGATGTTAAGACAAATTGGTTTATATTTATGAAAATAGTAATGATATAAAATATAGAATTAAATTAGCAAAAAATGACGGAGGCTTTTATGTTTTGTTAGGATTTAGAATTCAGGGGTGATACAGAACAATCGTACTAATGGGAAAACACTCCACCCTGATGAAGACTGTTCATTTGAATAGAAACACATTCTAACGAGGAAAAATAGTTGTGATGACATTTTGTTCATTCAAATAATATTTCCGTTACAAATGGATTTCCAGGAAGGCTTTTTAGAGTCTCGTTATAATTAGAAAATAACATACACGTTTTATGAAATTAAACCGTACTTTTAAATTCACACATGCTGAACGATCGTTGTTTGTGGCTTTTGTAAAAATCATATTGTGATTCTGCTTTTAAATCTAATATTCATTTAAACCTTTTTACCAAATTACAAACAAAGGGTAAAAAAAATCATTTCCTGTGTTTTTAAAATATTCCTTGGTGGTTTGTATACAAATTGAAGTTAAATTGAATTAAAATAAAATTTGAATCAACAATAAAACAGCAAAAAGTTTATGGACGATGATGTTGTGTTTTTTAATTCCTAATTGAAGTGAATCAGAATTTGTTTTAGGCATCCATTTAGAAATGCTTGAATAGACATCTGGGGCTTTCTAGTTTGCGCCACGAGCTTGTAACACGTCAGTAAAGTTGTTATTGACATCACGATTGACATCAGTAGCGATCATCCAGTGACTGAGTTGAGACCCCAAAACAGCCGTCAACGTGTCAAAATGTAGGCAAAATAGTGCTAGAACCAACCTACAAATACGCGTTTTGGACTTCAGTTTGGCAGGTTTGTTATGGCCAAGTCTCGGTCGGGCACCCAAGGGGCCTTAGCCATCAGCGTCTGAAAAATTCATCGTCAACTAATGCCGCAATTTACATTCACCGTTTGAAATTCTGGGGTTTTCCCGCTCGCAAACTCTGCGCTTGATTAAAAGATCGGTATCACCTCTCCGTTTGTTTAATGGCGGGGAATTTTATGAAATATATATGGCATAAATAGAGTAGAGGTTTCCACTAATCGTCGTCTCCCAATATACATAAATAGTTCGGCCGTCACGATTCGGAAACAGAAATAAACTGAGGCTCTAACATCTCCGTGAGGTTAGATTGGAATTACCGTTTTTGACAGGGGATGTGTGTGTGTAGGTGTGTCTGTGGGGGGGGGGGGGGGGGGGGTCGCTGCGATCTGGGACCAAAATTATAAAGGCCACCGACTTTGCTTATTAAAATAGTAGATATCTTGAACATTCTGTACTTTAAACTGTTTTGTTGTCGTGCTGGTTTTTATAAAGTTAACTTGACTCTTAAAATGTTTATACAAATTGGTCTCTTTGCTCTTGATATCAAATATCATAATGGCGATAACCCGTGATTATCTCATAATTATTTACATTTTTTTTAACAATAAAATCTTAATAAGAAAAGTAATAGTGCGTTTACTTCAATAACAATAAGGATACAAAGGCGTGTCATTAACTAACGTGGCAACATTAAAAGTTTTTGTTCTACACAATCTATAATACTACGTGGTCATCAAATGTAAATGTAGTCTCTCCCCCCCCCCCCCCTTACTCGCCCCTGCCCAAGTGAAAGCTACTCAGATTAAAATAATTTTAGAGAATATCGCAATATGTTCACAAAAAAGCTTTTCATTGGCTAAAGATTTCATCATGCATTACTTTCGGTTACACCAACAACAAAATATAATAATATTATTTATTATTCAAGCACTCTTACGCCAGTTGTATTTTACAAAGAACAATGTCATTAATTTCATTACAGAATTACAGGATTCATCTATACATTGATTTTGCTTTAATAACCTGTACAGGTCGCGGGCTTTATACGGACGCTTAAAAGTACAGTGTCATCTTTACCAAGAATAAAACATAAGCAGCGGTGTATGAAAGTAGCCGTACTATATCTCAGTAGGTGGTAAAAATCACAAGATTACTAAGTCAGTTCAATCAATAAGACTGCTGTTGATTAACCCTTTTTGTGTCGACATCTGAAACCATTTGGACGTGGATCTCACGAAACAAGATTAAAGAAAAGTACTTTTTTCTGACGTCATCAACTTAACTACCACGCAGACGGGTCCCAAACACAGACATTGTGGGGATATCAGAGCGGCCCATGTAAATTTTTATATCTGTGTATTCTATTGACATGAGTAATTCAATCATAGTTTGTGCCCCCCTTTTTTGTGTCTTTGGAAAACATGTAATCCGATGGAATAAAAGCTGTGTCAGAATAATGTTGGGATGTCTATACAACTCACTCGCTAATTTGTATTTACTGTCTTTTCTTAAATTTTGCTGTTCTTTTTTTTTCGTTTATCTTTGAGAAATATCACAGTTCTATTCAATTACAGAAATCATGTCTTTTTTTTTTTTTACTGACTTTGCTGTATAAGAAATAATGGTTTCCTTGTTATTCTTTGTACTTTTTCAGGAAAAGTGCTTTATAATTTTCAAAGAATATTTTTGGTTTTATTAAATTTAAAAAAGTTAGTGTTTGTTCAACGCTTTTCTTTTGTATGGCATTTGATTTTTACTCAGTATTCCACATCTTCCATATTGGTTTTTGTTTTAAATTTATGCATTTTGCTAAATATGACTGAGCAGACCGATGATAAGATAATTCATTTTTTTTTCTAAATAGTTTTTTGTAGTGTGTGACAACATAGTTTGTCTCATAAATATTGTTTTATGAGGCGGTAAACAGAATAAAAAAGTCTTTCTTGCCCAGTTTTTTAGCTTAGCATTTTTTTTTTTCATTTTAATGTTGATTATGTTTCAGAATATATATGAATTATGCTGTTGAGATTATTGGAATAATATTGTACCATTATATTCCGTAGATTCTTATGTTTGCATGCCTAGAAGAAGGTTATGGGCTCATCGGTTAAGGTTATATAAGTTCATTGAATTGTTATAATCCTTATTTTTAAACTGCATTATTTTTTTTAGCTTTTAGTAATCCCTTGTGACCAAGATCTAGATCTAGTTAGTTTTTATCACAAGTTTTCTTTCTTTGAAAAAAAAAAACACCACACACACACGCACACCAAAAAGCAAAAGATCCAAAAATGCAGTTTTTCTTGTTTTTGTGTGTGTGTGTGGATTATGTTTTATTTAGGCTTTTTTTTTAATTTTTTTTTTTTAAGAGGAACAAACTTCCAGTACTGAAATTTATTATGAATTTAATTATGAAATTGTGAGGATTTTTTCCCCCAAATTTTATAATTGCAATTATAGACTCTTATCTAATATAAAGATGGCAATGTTTATGAAATACTCTCATTTAAATTTTGGTGGTGGGTTTTTCTGTTATGTTCAACTTTTTGTGTTGTTTAAGATGGTAAGTGATATATGAACAATATCGGTAAAAATTATGTTCCATAGGCCAAGATTAGTTGGTAAACCAGTTCAGCTTGATCACTTTTCCAATGAAGCTTTAGAGGAAATACTTTGGAATTACTAAATTTTTAAGAATTCCTTAGAAATGGCTAGTTTCCAGATTTGACTGAAATCTCCTACAAGAAAAATTTGTTTCTCAGCATTAAAATTTGTCGCCAGTTAATTTTTTTTTCCCTTCTCTTAAATTTATACCCTTTATTTCATCTTGTTTTATTAATAGTTCTGGTTTGTTTCACCTTTTTCTTTCGTACTTTTAGCAGTTTTCTTATGCCCTTTTTTAAATTTTTTTGTTTTTTTTGTTTTCTTGTAAGATCACCTGAAGAGCTTTATTGCTTACCCTTCCCTCCCACCCTCTTTTTTTCTTACCTGCGAATCTGCTTAACATGGTGCTCTTTTCCTACCAACTTCTTCAGGCCGGAAGGCTTGAAGCTTTGCTAGGAAATGTTTTCTTTGACCAAATCAAAAATGTGGGTCAAATTGTGATTAGAGAATAATATGTGTTTTTCACAGCACTACACCTCAAGCTGTCCTAGGCTTATAGACTGTCTTTTATCCTGTCATATCGTCAAGTCCCTCTCTCCCTCTCTGTTCTTTAGTTCTTCTCTGTAGCAAAGCGCCAAAGATCACTCAATCAAATTTTTCAATTTACCCCTGAAAGGGTTAAAAAAGTACTTTCTTATATTATCTTAAATAATTACCTAGATCCTGAGTCAAAGATGTTACTTATACGATAGTGACTTATGTTACTATTTGTTTCAGACAGTTGGTCTTAGCACATTTTTTTTTAAAAGTTCTTCGTGGGTTATAATAGTGATGCCAAACAGGGATTTTCAGTTTATAAAAAATTGTTCCCTAAAAAATATTGGTTAGCGAACTATAGACGTGATTGTTACTACTAATCTTAGGTAGGAAAGCTTAAACCATTCCAACCTTGTCGGGTAAACTTCATGTTTAAAAACACCGGAAGGCTTCTGAGATGTTTGCATTGTGGCCATTGTTAATATTAGGATGGGAAAATTCTATCATCACTGTTGTCCATGCTGACTATTCGATATGACTGAAAACATTTTTGGAAAGGATAGTTGGAACCATTATTTATTAATAAAAAAAAAAAAATTACCCCCCCCTCCCCTGATATAAATATTGTGTTTATTCATACGTTTATTTTTCTGGTTGCACATCATTCATGTTCTTTGCGCCCAGATATCTAGTCAGCTGATTTTTTGTTAAAATACAGTTGTATTTTTTTTTTTAATTTTTTCAAATACATGTTATTGTTTAATAAGGAGCCAGCAAATTGATTTTATCATACAGTATTAAAGTAGAGATAAAAATTGTGGGTGAACATATAAAATCAAGGTGTTTGTAATTTTGATTATAACTATGAGATGATTTTCAGGAAACAAGTTCTCTATTTCTGAACATACTTTTTGGACACATTGATAATACACATGTACTATGTATTAATGTCTTTAGGCCTACTTAATAAACCTTCTACTTAAGTAAAGGGAAGTTATTGTTAAGTAAATGCCTTGACTGATATGTATAATGTTTGACTGGCATGAAAGAATTAAATAGATCTTTTTTTTTTCTTTAAACATAAAACGAGAAAAGACACTTGTGTACACTATTATGAATCCTTAATGCCTTTCCTAGAGTTCCCTCTGTTAATTGTAGATTTTTTTTTCTGATTGTAAAGTAACTGAAAGCTCTCCCGTCAATGCCTTAACCCTTCTTAATTGCCTATAAATTATAACCAACTCTAGACATGGCGTTTTATAGTACATGCTTATGGTGCTGCTAGTTTAAAAAAAATTTTTTTTTAAATATTGTTAGTTGGTTTGGGTTTTTTTCTCTGCTTAGTCATGTCAATTCTAAGTTCGTACATATTCGTAATTACTCTTTTATCGTGTGATACATGTACTGCTGTTTGAAAGAAGAAAAATCTTAATTTATTTCTAAAAAAAATTTGTTGCTTGTTGTGATGTTTTATTTATCAGTTTGCTGTCATGTGGAAATAATTAATGTCTCAAAAGCCGAATAGCTCCATTGTACTGTGGATCTGTTACTAAAAACTACTACAGAAGGCATGGACTCGGTATTTGCTAAGATTGTGCATTGCAGAGGGTGTAAAAGTTGCTCCCTCTCTCTCTGGACTCTTAATTCAACTGATGCATGTAATGAAATAATAAATACACTATGTGCTAACTGATCACTCAGGAGTTTTTTTTATTTTTTATATTTGTATTTGCATCAAATTTTTCTTTGTTCGGTTGTCATACATCTGTTTGTGTCATGTTGAATTGTTATATTTTCGTATTTGTATAATTTGTGTTATGTTTTTTTGTTCTGTTTTCATACACATATTTGTGTTATATTGTTTTTTGTATCTTTATAATTGCAGTTGTGTCATGTTCTTTTGTTTAACGAAGTGGAGTTGTCTAAACAATATTTTTATCTTATTTTACTTTGTCTTTTTTTTATATCTAAAATTTTAGTTTCATTGGGTTTTTTATTGAACAAACAAGCATGTAAGTTGTGTGTCTTGGACCTATGTTTATTTTCTAAAAAATCCATGCAAACTGCCACCTTATTCTTTTTTCTTATTATTTAAAATGTATCTTGCTAGAATTCGACTAGCTAACGATCTCCATTTTTGCGTTTAATTATTTTTTACATTTTTGGAAATCTCGGTGAACTTACATTTCCCAATGAAATTAATCCCTGAGGAAATGTTTTATTTTTTCCACAACATAGATATCAACTCAGACATCGTAGTAAAAAAAAAAAAAGAAGTAATAATTAAGTTTTATTCATGTCAAGATAGGATAAACTTTTATCTGGTATTGGTACATAATTGTCCATAATATATAATGCATTATCACAGGTTCATCTCTCTCTCTCTCTCTCTCTCTCTCTCTCTCTCTCTCTCTCTCTCTCTCTCTCCCCCTCTCTCTTTATTTTTCTCCCCCCGCTCTGTCTGACCCCTCCCCCCCCCCCCCCTCCTCCGCGCCTGATACAGTGTCATTCAAAAGCAGCCACTAACGAAAGCTGTTATGTTTTATTATGATAATTATTGTCGGCAGGAAAATTCACAATTTTTGTTTTTTGTTTTTTGTTTGTTTTTGTTTTTAAGAAAAGAAAAGACAATTTAATCATAAGAATTTCATTCATGAAACAATTTCTCTTGTTTACAAAAACGCAAAATATTAATTACCAAAATAATGACGAGGCCTTATAGATAGACGGACAAGCCAAATAGATAAATATCACACTCACAGACAACTTTAGTCTATTTTTTTTCAGATTAGATTGATACGCCGAGCTTCTCTGTGTAGACCTAGATCTTCGCTATAGATCTAGATTGATACACTGAAAGTTTCTCTGAGTACACCTACGGAAAACCGTCTGTAGACGTAGCAGCGCTGTAGATCAAAATTGGTATTTTGAGCTACTCTTTAATGGCCAATGTATCTCCATAATTATATACTTTTCTAGATTTATACACTAAGCATCTATGCGAAGATCTACGGAGAACCATCTGTAGACATAGACAATACTATTGAGCTAGATAAGTTGAACTTCTCTGCATAGAACCGCCTGTCGGCGGATGCCATGCTCAAGGTCTAGATTTTGATGTTGAGCTTCTCAACATAAAACGTAGGGCCTAGATCTACGAAGAGCCGTATGTAGACGTAAGGTAGACCTACGCCCTGATCCGTATTGGTACACTGAGTATCTCTGCGTAGATCTACGAAGAGCTGTCTGTAGACGTAAGATAGGCCCTGATCCAGATTGGTACACTGAGTATCTCTGCGTAGATCTACGAAGAGCTGTCTGTAGACGTAAGATAGGCCTACACTCTGGTCCAGATTGGTACACTGAATATCTCTGCTTAGATCTACGGAGAGCCGCCAGTAGACGTAAGATACGCACTGATTCAGAATGGTACACTGAGTAGCCTATCTCTGCGTAGATCTACGAAGAGCCGTATGTAGACGTAAGTTACGCCGTGGTCCAGAATGGTACACTGAGTATCTCTGCGTAGATCTACGAAGAGCTGTCTGTAGACGTAAGGTAGGCCTACGCCCTGATCTAGATTGGTACACTGAGTATCTCTGCGTAGATCCACGAAGAACCGTCTGAGATCGTCGGCTATGCCCTAGATCCAGATTCATACGCTGAGGCCACACTCTAGATCTAGATTTGCACGTTGAACTTCTCTGAGCGCTCCGACTTGAAGGAATCCCTCATCATGGCGTGTACGCGGCCCGGCTTGTCGCTGAGCGTGTAGCTGATGGTGGGGTTCACACCCCCCGCAAGGTTGACCGACTGCGGGAGAAGAATAAAAGACTGTCAGTATCAGTATCAATAGCTACAGGGGCTCCCGCACAATCCTTAGGCAAAACAGGTATTTCATGTGCGAGTTACGAAAGTCATGTTACCAAAGTAATGTACCGGTATTACTTTCTACACAAGCCTCATTAACACATAATGGTTATAATAATGGTGGCTGGTGTACATTTACATAGAATACGTTTATTTTATAGCGCCATAGTAATATAATATTCAGAAGAAAGACAAGATTTTGCTCAATTTTTGATCTATTTAGAAATAACATTTTCAGGCAATAAATTGTGTCGTTTTTTCTTAAGTTGAAATAAAAACAAAGGCTCAGACACATTGGCAGTTTTTTGTTTTGGATTTTGTTTTGTGTTTTTTTTTCTAATCGTTCTGGAAATTTTTACTTTAATTGGATCGATCGTTGAACTACACACCACAAGTCATCACGAAAATATGGCATACTTGTTGGTTTTATGTCTAAACACTAGAGGTAGAATGCACAAACAAGATGTATCTTACGTTCGTCGTAATAATAATGTAAGAAGGCTTACGACGTCGAGACTTAAGCTACCGGTACGTCATGTTTGTGCATTTACCCTAGTTGTTTAAGCATTGCGCAGTGCGCATCACACACTCATTGAAACGTGGTTTTCGATTTTCAAGCTTTTCTACATTGCAGTTCTGCCTTTTAGAATAATATCAGAAAAGAGAGAAGTAAGGGTTTTGGTATATTATAATTTTATGTGTCCACGATCGTTCGTAGATTTATTTGACCAATTTCGTGCCCTGTAACTGGTTGGATCGGGGTCAGTATAATATGACCGTCTGAGTCAGAAGTCCAGGTCTCCTTCGTGTGTGGCTGCACATAAAATGTCAGACGTCAATCTTGGGATACAGTCATCCACCCACAATAAAGCATATACAATACTGACGTTGGACGTTAAACTAAACCATGAAACCATCGGTATGTGTATGGAAGGACGTTGTCTAAAATTATATCTTACGGGAAACTCCAGACAGGTGACCCTCTGTGGAATGAAGCAGGGCGCCTTGTACGCTTCCATACTGTTGCAGTCCAAGGCCTCACCTACGGAGCAACAGAAGGCGGTAAGTACAACGTGGCGGTAGCTTACAAATCTTCGTAAGAAACTAAAAAGAAAACTTACGACGAGTCGTATTATCTACCGCAACGGTCTCCTTGCGGGCTTAATCAATAATAATAATAATAATAGTAATAATAATAATAATAATAATAATAATGATAATGATGATGATGATGATGATGATGATGATGATGATGATGATGATGATGATGATGATGATGATGATGATGATGATGATGATGATGATGATGATGCTGATGATGATGATGATGATGATGATGATGATGATGATGATGATGATAATAATAATAATAATAATAATAATAATAATAATAATAATAATAATAATAATAATAATAATAGTAATAAAGGGCATGAAAGTTAGTAGTACCCAATGCATCAATCAATTCAAACGGGTTTATTATATTTAAAGGAAGTTGCAGTATAAAATTGAAGGGTCATTGTGTTTGGGGTATGATATATTAATTTAAATGGGGCAGTATACTGTCGTGATAGTTTAAAGATGAAATCCTCTTAGAGCTACAGCTTAGTAGTCGTGAACATTCAGCACACGGGTTAGAAGTAGATTTTACGTTAGAACAATCGAAGAACGATAACGCTTTATCTATCTATCTATCTATCGCTGTGCCGTCCCGTCTCCGAGGTGAGCTATCATTCGGCGCCATCTTTCACGGTCCAAGGCTGCTTCACAGGCTACGCTATTACATTTATATTTATATTTATATTTGTCAAACAAAGTAAGATGCACACATGTTGATGCGCCAGCAAGCTAAACATTTAGCAGATTTAGAGGTCCGACTTAACATGTAGAGTCGCGTATATAACATTAATGCCTTAGTTGTGCGTCTATACTTTATCTCTTTTCTCTTTGTACTCAGTATCCTACCATTACCAGTGGGAGCCGAACTGGCGCAAGTGATAGAGCGTTCATATCCCAATCAACAGCTCCCCGGTTCGAAACCCATGGTTGGTCAAAAAATGTATTTGTTTGAATTCGCCCTCTCCTGGTTGGATCAGAGTCAGTGTATTGTGACCAACTGAGACAGGAGCCAGGAGTCCAGGACTACCATCACTGGTTGTGGCAGGACGTAAAGTTGTGAGATGTTAGTCTCGGGACCAGACCACAACATAGTGCTGAAGTCGAACGTTAGGCAGTCAACTCAGCCCCTCACCTGTAATGAGCACGATGTCGTTCATGTCACGTGTGATGTCCAGCGTCCGAGAGGTCACGTGTCTCACGCGCATGTCCGCCAGACGGGACAACAGCAGCTCCTTGGGCAGGCTCTGAGAAAGGGTCAAGGTCAAACGTCAATGGTAAATACTGGAAAGTCAAAGGTCAAGGTGAAAAAAAGTATGATGGAGGACAAAAAAATGAAACGATTATAATGTTAAATAGTTATTGTTCCTAAGACACTGTAGATGTCTACGTTGTGGGAGGAAACGGATTTCCGCGGTTTAACCAAATTGAAGAAGTGGAAGGCGGTTAGCAACGGGAGGACAAAAACTTAAGCATCGCTCTAAAAATGATACAATGCAATCGTTAAGCGACACATGATTATGGGGCAGCGTCGGATTTGTGTGTGTGTGTGTTTGTGTGTGTGTGTGGTTTTAGTTTTTTTTTTTTTTTTTTTTTTTTGGGGGGGGGG
>RQTK01000072.1:20812-44776 GCA_003991915.1 Elysia chlorotica | reverse complement strand
TGCAAAGAAAAACCCAAGGCGGGGGGGGGGGGTATTAACAGAGAGTGGATGGTTAAGTGGATTAGTGGATTGGTGGATTAAAACCAGGTATCCGAATAGGGGTCCTCCCCCCGCCACCCGCAGCACGTGCAGGAAGATACCCAGAGCTTCGGGGGGACATTAGCAGAGAGTGGATAAGAGTGGATTAGTGGATTAGTGGATTGGTGGATTCTAACAAGGTACCCAAACAGGGGGCCTCCCCCCGCCACCCGCAACACGTGCAGGAAGATACCCAGGGCTGGGGGGGGGGATTAACAGAGAGTGGATAAGAGTGGATGGTTATGTGGATATAAGACAGATGACACTGGGTGCTTTAGTGGATTAGTTAAGGGCATTTTGTTGATATAAGCTAGATACGAATAGATGGTAAACGTATAATTATGGAGAAATGGTGGATGAGAGAGAATGCTTTCAAAGAACACATTAATAAAAAAAAGGGTCTCAAATTGAGGATGAAGTTTAACAAGACACCAACATTATTTGTATAATGGCCAATCTAACTAAAAAAATAAATGTATAAAATTTTAGAAATAACAAGGCACCAACACCATAATTTTTTGTAAAATAGCCAATCTAATATCCAAACTACTATAAATGTATACAATTTTGAAAATGAGAGAAGCCACTTTACCACTGAAGTAACGAACATTGTAGGTGTATTAACTTACAGGACATCTCCTTGCCCTCTATCATCTCCCAGAGAATCTCGTACAGCACGATGGCCGAGCCGTCGTTGAGCATGGACTCCCCCTCGATAAGCAGACCGAGTCTCTTGCCAGCGCCTGGGAAGGGGGATACAGAGAGTTACGTCAGTAAGTGGCACCAGAGAGAGAGAGAGAGAGAGAGAGAGAGAGAGAGAGAGAGAGAGAGAGAGAGAGAGAGAGAGAGAGAGAGAGAGTCAGAAACATGGAATCACACAGAAGGTTTGTCACACTCAGGAAAAATTAGGCATGGATGACCAAGATTTAATGGATGTCCATAGACAACCCGTCAATGTCCAATAAAAATGTGTTGGAGGATATAATACAGTTCAGGCTATCATCTTGGATTGACACCCAAGTTACCCAAGTGACCCACTGACTAAGTAACCCAAGAAAAACACTGACCACCGAAGTGACTCGTTGACAAAGTAACCCAAGTGACCCAGTGACAAAAAAAAACGTTAGTAACACACTTACAAAGTAACTTGAGTGACTTACTGACAAAGTAACCCAAGTGACCCACTGACTAAGTAACCCAAGAAAAACACTGACTACCGAAGTGACTCGTTGACAAAGTAATCCAAGTGACTCGCCGACTAAACAACCCAAGTAATTCACTGACTAAGTGATCCAAGAAAAACACTGACTTACCCAAGTGCCCCACTGACTTTCTGACCCAAGTAACCTACTGACTCACTAACCTACTGACCTATGGACCTACTGACCTACAGACCCACTTACCCAGATCTTTCATGATGGCCACGACGGCGACGGGGTCGGTGGCCGAGAGGACAGCGCCGAACAGCATCGCGATAGTCCAGGTCCAACCCTCGTACTTGAACACATACATGGCGGTGCCGGCTAGCAGGAAGGTCATCAGTACTGTACGTGGGGGCATAGGGGCAAAATTGAGTTGAGAGTTAGTTGCTCACTGTCCGCCATCAGCACTGTATAGACTATATTGCGGACTGGTCCCAAGACTAACTATTATGTACTGCCTCACAGAGAAATCGCTCACATTATACAGACACCGACTCAACCAGCACGGGATAAAGTTGGACAAATTATTAATTTTTTTTGTCTGATCGTGGGGGTTTAGAACCCGAGACCTCCCGATTGGGAGACCAGCGCTCTAGCAGCATGGAGACATAATCCTACTTAAACACATATATGGCGGTGCCAGCCAGGAAGAAAGTCATCAGGACTGTGGGGAGGGGGTGGGGGAGGGGTGGAAGTAAGGGGTTGTGCCGGCATGAGTAATTCAAGCAGTCATCTAGGTTTTCCCCATAGAAGTCTATGCTTTTAAGACATCTATGGTTTTCCATCTTTTGGCTCAAATTTATTGGATTTGACTAGGTTGTCGCAAAATGATTTCCTTTATTCTCTGTCCCTTTCTTTTCCCCACCCCTCTATTTATTTGTACATATATCTTTCTATCTCTTTCTTCCTCTCTCTCCCTCCCCTCTCTTCCTCCCTCTATCCATCTCTTTTTGTCTGTCTGTCTGTCTGTCTGTCTGTCTGTCTGTCTGTTCTCTCTCTCTCTGGGGGGGCGAGAAGAAAAAAGTCAGTTATAGAAAACGGAAAGACAGAGAAAAAAACAACAACAACAACAAAGAACCAATATATCAAATAACCAAATAATCACAAGCCAATTAATCAATTGATAATCATTCCCAAATCAATCGACCAACCAATCAACAAATCAATCATTCAACCAATCACCAATCTGTCACTGACAAATCAATTAATCAATAATCAGTCACCAATCAATTAAATTATCATGAAGTTGTGCACCATTCCAATCAATTAATCAATGAATGTTACCTCCTATCAAGAATATGCATGCACGATAGAGCAAATCAATCTGAATTGCGGCGAAAGCTAAGTCAGCATCATCGTCCAAATATAAGTGCCAGATTTCCGGTTGCTTTGTGCTGGTGTGTAAGGAACTGTCTTTGCCCTGGTGCAGGGTCGCCTTGGTGCCATGCATTCCGTGCGCTCACCAACAAACCGACTGGCTTGAAAAACTCAGAAGCCCATCAATTCATAGCGAGTTAGATGGAGAAAATAGAAACAGAGCTTGGCACGAAACCGAGAGATTTACACCGTAAACGTTTTTTGTGGTAGATTTATTCAAGATGTCGTGTTTAAGATTATTTTATTTCTCTTTTTTTTCAATTGACACACATCTAGAACTAGCTATGTTCCTGTATATTTATTCTTATCTCCGATAATTCAATTTAGATCTTTCACGAAAGATAATTTCGGAAACATTTTAATGCGTAAAACTTACGTTTCAGAAAGTTTTAATACATAAATGATTACAAATTAACAAGTTTACATGAACAAACATTAAATCTAGAATCTAGATCTATTGATCTATTTGAAAAAAAAATGTATTTCTGTTTATACTTCTCCGCTCGATCTAAAGTTACTTCTGAATCACCATACTACTATTCCAAACTTTCTAGTTATGCTAAGGAAGTTGGGGCTAAACTTTGGGCTTTGCCCAATAGGATTACAACTATCCGAATGAAATCTAGAAATCTAGATATTCGACAGTAATTTTTGTTTATTAATAATATCGCTAAATTCATGCTAGGGGAAAATTCGAAGTGAAAATGTAAGACCAACTAATTTCCGAGAATAACTTTAATTTTTAGTTTCTATTTTCGAAAATCCGAATAAGTTTTTGTTGCTGCGTAGTTAAAGGAACATTATTTTTAAAACTTGACAACGAGCTGATAAGAATGGCTATTATTATTGTGCCCACGATGCTCGAAGACAGTTAATACATTATACTAGTAGCAATGTTTACTCCTTTATCTCTCTGAGTGGTAAAAGCATAAAAATTGTGCATAAAAAGGTTGGTTAAAAGTAAAGAATATATATAGTAGTTTAAAAGATCCATGTGTAGGATTATCACATTTAAATTTTAGTAGGCCTATACACACCAATGTCCTTCAGATACCTCAGTAGGCGCTGAAGACTAGCATATTCAGTAAAATGTTCTCTGATGTCTTTCTTAGTAAAAAAAAAAAAAAAAGGACACAGGGAGGTCTGGCGATGTCTGATACAGACCTGAAACATAAAGAAGAAGAAAGTTAAATCATAATTAATTATTGAGTTTGGGCCTTAACGTTGTAATTTCAAAATGTGGCCAAAAAAACCTTGTCGGTACAAAACTAGGTTTGTGAGCAAAAGGTTTTAGATTCAAGCTACGAATCTAACTTAATGCCTAATAGTTCGTTTCATGCACAAAACTATAACCTCTCTAGAGTATAAATGTACGATTCTTCGTATAACTTCGATTACTTTATTGGTATACTACAAAGCTACCATTTTTTAAAAGTAGCGTAGTGGTCCATTGGTGACAAAACAACTATGATCTATTTTTTTAGTGGAAAAGCTATTTACGGCTCTAGACTTGTTGCATCTATAACAATACAAAGCTGTTACATAATATAGAATCTAGCTTATGTGTGTTTTTATACACGATTTTGTTTATTTTTGTCACTCTGCATTTCATTTGTGGAAGCCTTGATCTCAATGTCAACGTCTCTAATCCCAAAGAAAGCAATCGTTTTTAGGCATTATTCTCTAGCATTCTTCTAAATACTGCTGAACGCTACCTGATACATCTATCTTTCAATAAAAATATTTCTGTGCCTTTCACAATATTTTCTGTATCTTTTCCTGAATATTTTGAGATTTGATATTTGATATATTTCGAATTTTTATGTCATTCTGCTATTCATCAGATTGTCGTGTGTGGTATAAATCTAGTATTTGTGTCATAATGGTCTTCGCATAATGTTATTCATAAAGTCCAACAGAGTACTCTAACAAATATTATTATTATTATTATTATTATTATTATTATCCACCACCATCACATCATCATCATCATCATCATCATCATCATCATCATCATCATCATCATCATCATCATCATCATCATCATCATCATCATCATCATCATCATCATCATCATCATCATCATCATCATCATCAACATGGTCACCACATCAACTCAGCCCCACATCATCATTTCAACAACAACAACAACAACAACAACAACAACAACAACAACAACAACAACAACAACAAAACCCAAAACAGGCCAACTGTTCAACCACAGGTGCAGGTACAAATAACTGAGAAACACACATACACACATACACACACGCACATTCACAAACTTAACGACAAAAGCCTTATACAAACAGAAAAGATCAAACAACAATGGAAGAAAACTTACAAAAAAAAGGAAATATTTTAATTTTTACGTTTGCCGTTTCCACCCTAGCAAGGATGATAAAGAAGCGGAGACATTGTACACAGAACAAAACTGAAGCCTACAAGCTACAATAAATTGTTGTAACAAATTGTATGATGTGAAATACATTGTATTGAGATGAGTGCTACAATGACAAGTTGATTAAAATTTTTGCTTTTTGCCACTGTTGTCGTCGTTGCTGTTTATATAATTATTATTGTGTGCGTTACTGTCTCAGCATATTTTGCTCCATAGTATTAAATAGTGCCTCAAAACAATTCATTGGAAGACTAAAACAATTCATTGGAAGACTAAAAACAATTCATTGGAAGACCAAAGGCAGTTCATTGGAAGACTAAAACAATTCATTGGAAGACTAAAACAATTCATTGGAAGACTAAAAACAATTCATTGGAAGACTAAAAACAATTCAAAACTATTTTTAATACTCTAGTGTTGCTCCTTTTTAAACAATGTTTTATAAGTTGTTGTGTATGCTTTGAGTAATTTTTAACAAAGTTTAAACTTCTCTCAGAGCCATATACGTGGACAAGGGTCACAACTGAGATTCGAACCCGCTACCTCTTGTTCATAAATCGATAGCGCTAACGACTGAGCTTACTGGCGCTGTTTGTAGATTTATGTGATGTCAATCCCGTATTAATGTTCAGTGCTGTTTTCATTTTCTCGTTTTCTAGAGTTCTTTAGATACTCATTTTATGTTAAGAAGATCAATTGAAGATCAAACATGTAAATGTTTTAAAGTACACAAGCCCATATGAAGTGAATATGAGTTACAACATAAGGCATAATACAATAGTTTTTTCTTTCTCTCCTATCTCCATCTCACTCACACTCTCGCTCTCTTTCTCTCTCTCTCTCTATCTCTCTCTATCTATCCCTTTCTTTCTCTTTCGCCCTCCCTGTGGCTCTCCTTCACCCAGATACACACTCTTTCTATCTTGTTCGCTCTTTCTGTTTCTCTCTCTCTCTCTCTCTCTGTCTCTCTCTCTCTCTCTCTCTCTCTCTCTCTCTCTCTTTTTATATCAATCTCTTTCACCTTTTCCCCCATAATAATTATGTAGATACCAAGCGTGAATAAAATTCAATCTTTAATTTCAACGATAAACTGCAACATTTGTTGTGTGAAATGCATTTAGTCGTATTAGGTTAGAAAACAAGAAATGTGTACAGTTAATTTTCAAAATATTCGAGTACGTAACACATAAAAAGATCATTCCATAAAAAGCGATCAAAATGTTATACTTTCTTTCTCCATAAAACAGAACAATAACAAGATTCAAACGAGAGATAAAACAAAGAGCATCATAAAAAAAATTTCATTTTAAAATATCGTTGTGTAAAACTTATAGTTAATTTACCACAAAATGACTAAAATTGTCAAAAAAATGTATTGGTTTTGATGAATTTTAATATAAGTGACCATAGCAACATTGGTAGTTAAAACAAACTATGTTTATAAGTTCGACCCAATCGTGATAATAGAAAGGCAATTTCAAAACAGATTTCAACAAATTTCTTTTTCAACATTCTTATTTTTTGACAATAACGCTCATAAATACAAGCGAGGTTGAAAACATTCAGTTTTTAAAAAAGATGTAACGATACATCGAAAAATGAGCAATGGCATTAACATTAAAAGAAATAATTTATGAATAACGTTACAGTGTGTATTCAGTTCATCAACGGTAACCCCTGTTGTAAAAATGAAATCGAGAGAAGAACACAGCAGATTCCAGATACATGTGGAAGTAGCGTATAGGTACGTCAGATAACGTGTTGTTAGTGTTTAGTACTTAGTCCAAGTT
This sequence comes from Elysia chlorotica, assembly GCA_003991915.1. Classification (NCBI taxonomy): domain Eukaryota; kingdom Metazoa; phylum Mollusca; class Gastropoda; family Plakobranchidae; genus Elysia; species Elysia chlorotica. Next base: position 37,928 of record RQTK01000072.1, on the reverse strand, counting down.
TAGCACAACGAATGTTCATGGTGTTACAATAAAAAAAAAACAACAACAACAAGAAACAAAGAAAACAAGACACACAGCGTACCAAACTTGGTGTCAGCCCCTAGTTCTGCCCAATCCTCACCCCCCCTCTTGTCAGACGTCCGTCTTGGGACCCGTCCACAATATAGCCTATATAGTGCTGCTGATGGACGTTAAACCAACTCAAACAAACAACCCCCCTCCCCAAACTCCTCCCGTGTTATCTAACCCCATTTTTGCCTTTAGATTAATTTAAGAGCCCAACATACTACCAATCCAAGCCGAAAAAAGTGCTTTGTATACAGCTCGGATTAATAAACCAACTGAAGCACAAGTCATCACACTTTGTAATGCCACAATAAATGGTACCTTCAATTTTCTTTTGTCAGAGGAGTAATTTTGTTAGCACCCCACCTATTTTTACCCGCGTGCAACCCCCATAGATGCATCGCGGATTGATGATCATAATTTTATTGTGTGATCTAAGTCATTTAGCAGGTGTTCATTTTATAATTAAAATGGCGAATTTTGGGAATCTCCATAACTTAATAAAAAGGGGCGCTATTACTATAAAAAATAATTATATACATAATGTAAAGTGCCACATCAGTTACAATATCATTTGATGACAAAGTGCCTTGATAGAAAAAATACAAAACAGATGTACATGCACAAGCAGATGTATGTGCGTATGATAAGTGACATTTTGTTGGTGTCTTTTAAAGGTTTTTATACCGTTTGGTATGAATAACTAAAATATTGGTTTTCAATGTGGCGAAGGGATTGTGTGGTATATACAGCATCACACTCTGGATGATGTTAAATAGCACGTTTCAAGTGCAAATATTACATTTGTAAACATTGACTTTGTGTTAACTAATCAGAGAGCAAAGATACAACACGCCTCACTAACTCTATAGTCTCTGACCAAACCAACGCCTGATCTTCATAATTATCGCTATCTGGGAAGATTGTCCACAGCCACGCTGTACATTGACGCTATTGCACCGTTGACCCAAACATAATTATAGCCTTCGTGCTCCGAAAAAGTCAAGAAACATCCGCCTTTTTGGGGGTCACATAAATGAAATAGAACAATAATAATTTATCGCAGACTTTGGAAACGTAACCAATAATCTCAGAGATATCACAAGAGAAATTGTAAAACAAATTTAGCGCGGGTTTTCAGGTTTTATGCAGATGGACAGAATAAATAGCCTATGATTACATAAAGGTATATTTTGAGCCGTTTTACACCGCCGCGGAACCGTTTGGCGCCAAATTGCCGACCGGCTCGGATGCGGAGGAATCTGTGGGCGAAGTGGGCGAAGTCAGTGACGTAGAGGCGGGGCTTGGCTCCTCCAATAAGTTACTTAGTCTCTGGTCACGTGAGTGTGGGGGGTGGGGTCTCGTAGGGGCTGACACACTCATCTCGTCATCCGTCGATTCGTCAATATACTTGAGCTTCTCTACTCCGTTCATGAGGGGATCTGAGGGCGAAAGCGGCAATCACAACAATGCGTTACATTAACCCTTGGCATCAAACACAACAATGCGTTACATTAACCCTTGGAATCAAACACAACACTGCGTTACATTAACTCTTTGCATCAAACACAGCACTGATTTATATTGACCCTTTGCCTAAAAAACAACACTGATTTACATTAACTCTTTGAGTCAAACACAACACTGCGTTACATTAATCCTTGGCATCAAACACAACATTGCGTTATATTAACCCTTGGCATCAAACACAACATTGATTTACATTAACCCTTTGCCTAAAAAAACAACACTGATTTACACTAACTCCTTGAGTCAAACACAACACTGCGTTACATCGACCCTTTCACCCCAAGTTCACTAGAAAAATCAGTAACTAAGCTTTTCCAAAATTAATTATTTTCCAATATTTGCTGACATCAAGGTGTAAAAATGGACTTCTTGTTAGAAATTTTAATAACCGCAGGCAGTCATTTAGACTTAGCCAAATTTTCAACGAAAACCTAGAACGATCATGAAAAAAAGACAACAACGTTGCATTTACATTGACAATATTATTCTCAAAACCTATCAATTTTGAGTTTGAAAATCTTGATCATATTATGTTATAGTACTCTACACGAAGGCAATTATGGGGGGATGTTTAATTCTCTATGACGTGCAAGATATCTTGTTCGTTTGCAGCGGTGTTTTGGAACTAGTTGATAAACTTTTTAATCTCATTGACAAAACATTTATTCTAAAAGAGCAACAAACATAATTTTTGTGAAAATTGGAGAGACTAAGAAACAATTTTATAGAATTATATATTTTTAAACTTAGTTTCTTGTACTCCATTTAATAAAAATTCTTTATAATTTTGTTGTGAAAGGTTTTTGATTATATTAGAAGATTATCGAAGATACGTTAAACGCCATATTGTAGGTGGTACAGGTAGGTGCATAGTCATACAGCTGCGTTACTCTTTGCAGAAAAAAATATAGTATAAGACACTAACGTTGTTATTTCTACGAAAGTCTTTGCAATAACGCTAAAATAGAAAAAGTGCAGAGCATAAATGATTTGCAGTGGAATAGGTTGGTTTTGTTTGTAAAGAAAATAGTTAATTCACACTGAAAGGGTTAAAGAAGAAATATGTTTACTATACGGAATTATAACCGCTTCTGTGTGTGCATATAGTATAATTCAATAACATTTGAGAGGGAAAGTGAATAATAAGTTCGTTTGTTTTTTTATTGCTGAAGTTTATTTCATACATGTAATTTTTGTGTCTAAAATAATATGTTTGATTATCTAAAAAGATGTAAAATAATCATTCTAATGCTTTTGCAAAACGAATCTTTAGTTTGACTGAAACATTAAAAGAAAACTGCTCGGAATAAAAGATATATTATCATTTAGATCTACACAAATTTACTAAAGAATGAAGGAAGAAAAGTGGTTAAAACAAAGAAAGATAAATGGAAGTACTCACCTTTACTTATAACAAGAGAGAGAGAGAGAGAGAGAGAGAGAGAGAGAGAGAGAGAGAGAGAGAGAGAGAGAGAGAGAGAGAGAGAGAGAGAGAGGAGGGGAAGAAGGGGAAGAATTAGAGATATTACGATATCAAAAGATAAACAGAGTAAAGGAAGCAAAAAGTACAGAAAGAGAAAGAGAAAAGATAAAGTTTTAAATGCCTCCACCGAAAATGTTAGGCCATATCAATATCAGAAAGGCTGTGCAAAAAAAAAAAAAGCCGAATAACCCATAACGGACAAAGCACTGCGAGAGATTTTAAAAAAAGAGACTCAGAGACGAAAACTAAAAGTCGAACAAACGACATAATTCAGATTCAAATCTAGGTAATTCATGTATTGAAGCAGAGGGCCAAATATTTAAATCTAAATTTAAAAAAAGTTGTATAATTTAAAAGGGATTTTTTTTGCTATTTTTGTTTGTTTGTTTATATTTCTGTTTGTTTGTTTTGTTGTGTTGTGTTTTTTTTTGTTACTGTCTAAAAAAATAGATTATCAATGATTCCCCGTGTTCATGGAAAAAAAATAGCATGAATTTTAAAGTAGGCCAGTATCCAATGGAAAAGCCATTATAATAGTATACATGGAGTAGTATTATATAGTATCAATAGGGAAAATAAAGGCTGGCTTCAAAAGCTGTGTGTATACCAAGGGAGGGAAATAGGACACATTTCAAAGGTACGCCGAGCGATAGGAAGAGAGCTTTATAAACCGCACACAGGAAAGAAAAGAAGGTTGGGGGAGACTCTAAAGCTCTGTGCACAACAAGGTTAGAATAAAGAAGAAATTTGAAACCAGGTCAAACGCCAAGGAGAGCTATAACTATGTAATATACATTAAGGAATAGGAGGCTGTGGTGGATTCTAAAGCTGTGTGTATAAAATATACCGCTGGCGGGACATGCAATGGCCGTGAGGTGGCGCCGTCTACACTCTACTGGCGCCCCCTGGTGAGACGCTCGGAGACGGGGTCGTGGGGGTGGACGCCGGGAAGTCAAACTTTCCTTCCGTCTTCCGGTGCATGCGCGGAGAGGGGGGTCCCATCCGGGGGCCGTGTCGGTACAAACCTGCAGACTGGTTGGCCGGTGGTTGCTGGTCATGACCTTGACCTTGGCCTTGACCTTGGCTTTGACCTTGAACTTGACCTTGGCTTGTCGCTGAGCCAGCACTCTCGCTGGGTTTGGTGGGCCCGTCGGCTTGGACCGCTGCTGGCCTGATGTCTAGGCAGAGCTTAGGGTTACCTCGTTTGCCTGGTTGGTTAGTAGGTTTGGGTTCGTTAATGGGTTGGATTGTGGAATTTGCTTGTTAAAGAGATTAGAATGATATAACCTCAACCAAAAAGATAATTAAGGTGGGATTTTTATTAATAAATATTTAGGTATTAAAAAATCGGGTTTTGTTGTGAAATAAAAAAAAATATTCTTGTAGTTTCTGCAAATGTGTCAACGATTTTAAGTAGGATAAATGGTATAAAAACAACATGCAAAGGAATGCAAACTTTACCATCACCTTGAATGTCAAAAGAAGTTTAGGGCATATAACGAATATTGATTATGAACAAGAAGTGTTTATCTTCACACACACACAACATTTTAGCATCTCATACAAAAAAACTTGTAAAGAAGGCAAAGCATTTAAAAAGGTGATGTCTAACGTAAGGTTATCAATTGAGAGAAAAAAAATCCCCATTTTAGGCGCAAAACGACGTTGCCTTATCTACTGTGTATTCTTCTTCTAATGTTTATTCTTCATGTCTTCCCTCGTTTTCTCCATGACACTTATCAGAAATTATGTCTTTATCCCAGACTTATAAAATATCACTTGTTTTCGCCAACACCAACCTACTTTGGACCTCCCTTGCTTTAAGCGGCCGTAAGTACAAGGTAGCAATAGCTTACGACTCGTAATAATTTGCGATAAAGAAGGCTTATGACGAGTCTTAAGCTACCGCGATGTTGTACTTACGGCCCAATATTGTCAACACCGACGTGATTTTCGCCTCCCTTGCTTTTTTCAACACCAAACCGTGCGCGGTGGCTCTGGAGTAGAACATCGGCTTCCGACGCGAAAGGTCCAAGTTCGAGCCTTTGCGATTGCGCTCCCTACTGGTTGGGTCGGTGTCAGTACAATGTGACCGGCTGAGACAAGAGTCATGGCATCCCCGCCCTGTCTCGTGTGTGGCAGCACATAAAATTGTCAAGCGTTAGTTTTGGGGCCCGTCCACAATATAGCCTATATAGTGCTGATGTTGGACGTTAAACCAACTCAACAACAACAACAGCATCACCCTCATCAACCTACCATTCTCTGCGGGCGACTGGCCTAGTAGCGGAGTGATCGCCGGCGACGCGGAGTGCGGCAGTTTGCCGCTCGCTGTAGGGCTGTCCGGAAACTTGAACTTGCCATTATCCGTCTTGCGGTGGACCCTGGGGGAAGGCGGGCCCATGCTCGGGCCATGTCGGTACAGACCGTTTTTGCTGTCCAGCGCCGTAGGTCGTCTGCCGGGAGAGGTCGTGACGTCAGAGTCGAGCGCCGTCCCCGCCCCCGCCTGCCCGACCGGCCGGAACTCGATTGCTTCCGGGTCGTTTTGCTCTTTCGCTTTCTGGTGGCGGTAAAATGTGAAAAGTGTGTTAGAACTCTGTTTGGAAAGTGTGAAAAGTGTGTTAGAACTCTGTTTGGAAAGTGTGAAAAGTGTGTTAGAACTCTGTCTGGAAAGTGTGAAAAGTGTGTTAGAACTCTGTCTGGAAAGTGTGAAAAGTGTGTTAGAACTCTGTCTGGAAAGAGTGAAAGTGTGTTAGAACTCTGTTGAGCGAGAAAAGTGCAAGATGTGATAGAATTTTGTTTGGCGGGGAAAATGTGTAACGTGTGAAAGGGCTTTGTTTGGGAAATGTGTAGAGTGTGCTAGAACTTTGGCGGAAAATGTGTAAGGTTTTATTTAATGTATGGCAGGAAAATTATGTTATAACATTTAGGCGAGAATATTGCATAGAATGTGTTATTATTTATTCAAACGGTATTTTATAATTTGGTAGCTGAATATTGTAAAGTATATGTTATGACTAGATGGAAGCAAAATTTACACAGTGTGGTTAACACTAATGAGAATCAGATGCACACATCTATTCTTCATCTCAGTTGTATATTGTCCTAATTAATTAGTTTAAAACTAACAATTGATGGAATTTTTTAAACGAGATAGGAATATACAACTAGCTGAGGTAGCACAATTTGTACAGATGCATTAAAACTGCCAAAAGACTCTGTTACCGCGGTGGTCTAGGGTAGAACATCGGCTTCCGACGCAAAAGGTCCAGAGTTCGAATCCTAGCTGTTGCGTTCCCTACTGGTTGGGTCGGTGTCAGTATAATGTGATTGGCTGAGACAGGAGTCATGGTATTTGGTAAAAATTGTCAGACGTCATCTTGGGGCCGTCCACAATATAGCCTATATGGTGCTGCTGTTGGACGTTAAACCAACCGAACCAACCAACCCAACCAACAACCAACCTGAGTAAAGGCTACAGGCTGAGAGCACTCACTTGCATGGGCGTGAACTTGGCTTTTTGCTTGCACTGCCTGGTGGTGAAGACCCCGAGGGTGAGGAGGGCTGCCCCTCCAAGGGCGACGCCAACGATGATGGCCGTCCGCTTCTTGTTTTGTTTGTCTTCCTGGGTGTCCTGCTCGATACATCCAGACAAAAATAAAAGATAAGATAAGAACAGATAAGATTATAATGGGTCTTTATTTTTTTCATAGTGAAGTTGGCCTTGGTCTTGCATATACATTTGATTGTATTGAACAAAATTAACATATAGGTTAAAAATCATTTTACTCACTATTGTAACATTGTCTAAATTATGCACTGTATGTAAGACATGCATATAATAAAGAAGAACATATCTTTATACGCGTCTTCAATCACACAAATACACTTAAACACATAAGCCCGTTAAGTATAGCGATTCTCTTAGTAAGACATTGACCACTTTCGCGTAGTGATGCCTACCTTGTGACTGTCGGGGCCGTGGTCGTGTCCGTCCTTGGAGTGGGCGTGGTCGTTACGTTCTGACCTGACGTCGTCGCTTTCTTGGCCACCAAACAGTCCGGGCACGGGGGAGGGGGGAGCAGGGAAAGGGGGGGGGGAGAGAGGGGGGAAGGTATCAGTTATGAACTTTGAACACATTGTGTTACTTTTTGGTTATTTTTTAGAAATGTATGGTCAAAATTGCATGGTAAAAAGTATAGGTTGAGTCGAGACTATAACAAGAACTTGAATGACATCCCCACATGTGGGGGGGGGGGTGGCCCTGGGTTAGAACATCAGCTTCCTATGCAAAAGGTGCGTGGTTCGAGCCCTGGCGATTTCGCTCCCTACTGGTTGGGTCGGTGTGATTTTAATGTGACCGACCTGGTTGGATCGGTGTCAGTTTATTATGACCAACTGAGACTGGAGTAATGGTATCCCCGCCCTGTCTCGTGAGTGGCAGCACAAGGAGTTGGCAGACGCCATATTTGAAGCCCGTCCACAATATAGCCTATATAGTGCTGTTGTTGGACGTTAAATCAACTCAACCCAACTCTGTCCCCACAAGTCTTCTACTTTATATGCTCCACAGAGCAGGCTGCAAGCCTACAACCGGCTTCATGTCATGGCATGGGTTGTGGGTTGGGTTGGGTTGGTTTTAACGTCCAACAGCAGCACTATATAGGCTATATTGTGGACGGGCCCCAAGACGGACGTCTGACAATTGTATGTGCTGCCACACACGAGACAGGGCGGGGATACCATGACTCCTGTCTCAGCCGGTCACATTATACTGACATCGACCCAACCAGTAGGGAACGCAACAGCCAGGATTCAAACTCGGGACCTTTTGCGTCGGAAGCCGATGTCCTACCCCTGGACCACCGCGCCCCCCTACATGTCATGGTATATAATAGAGAATGATGATACTTTGAACATATATTTTAAGTGAATGTATACAGAGAACCACATAGATCACTGACCTGTAGTGCCAAGGTGTTCTTCAGCAGAGCCGGACCCTTGGTTGGATGAGGTGGGGAGGGGAGTGCGGGGGTACAAAGATATAAAAAAGTTAGATACATGGAGATAAAAAACAACAATTGAATACACGTGAGATGCGCTTGATTAAAGGAAATTATGCGGACGACTTTTAAAGTCAACATAATTACCATTTCTTAAAGCGCTTAAAGCTTACCAAAAGATTCCCCATTTTACCTGCCTCAAATAATTATAGCAACGGTTATAGGATTATTTTACACAATAATAATATTGCATACATTGTTAATAAAGGACAATACAATAAGTCTTTGGATACTGCTATTTTTTCACCGTAGAATTATCTACTTTTTATTAGCTCAACGCGGGAATAAATTTTCCACACACCATGTACGGGTATTAGGGAATTAGCAATACAGTATAATAATAATTTTTAGTCAAACTTTCTATCTCTTTCTTTCTCTCTCTATCTCTCTCTCCCACACACACACAGAGACTTTCTCTCTCACTCTCACCCCCACTCTCTAACCCCCACTCTCTCATCCCCACTATTTCTCACTCCCTCCATCTCTCTCTACTTCTTCTCTCTCTCCCTGTCTCTCTCTCTCTCTCTCTCTCTCTCTCTCTCTTACCTTCTTCGCTGTCCTCCAAGCTCTCAGTTCCAAACCTCTTCTCTGCCTCATCTAGATCTAGAACTTTTCCCTCACTGCTCTCTTTCTTTTCGTTGCTGCCATCTTTTACATCATCAACACCTTCACCTTCTTTGCTATCATCGTCGTCAGGGTCATCTAGAGCAACGACTTTTCCCAAACTTCCCCCCTTCTCCTCCTCCGAACTTTTATCGTCGGCAATTTTATTATCAGCATCACTGCTGGCCGAATCGCCAATGTCATCTTTTACCTTATCGACAAGGCCTCCATCGTCTTGCCTGGTTTGTACTGACAGTTCTCTGTCCGAGTCATCAACATCAACATCATCAACATCAACATCAACATCATCATCACCATTATCATCATCATCATCATCATCATCACCATTATCATCATCATCATCAAGCCGTTCTTCAGACACCGCGGCTACGCTCGCCTCATCAGTTGTTTCCTCTGATTCTTCCTGCGTTTCTTGAGAACCCGTGTCTTCATCACTCACTGGAACAGCATCGTCATCCTCATTACTATCGGCACTGGCAACGACACCATCGGCATCCTCAGAAAAAGTGCTACTTTCCGTGGTACCTCCAATAGTACCATCATCATCATCATCATCCTCATCATCATTACCATCATCTTCAGCATCGTCATCAACATCTTCCTCACCAGCTGTTGGTAATGCGCCCTCAGCACTATCGCCGTTGTCCAACATTCTCCCTACGGCAGACTCTTTTAGATCCTCGACTTCAGCTGATTCTGAACTAGTCTCTTCCTGTTGAGGTGTAGTCGTAAAAGCAGGTTTTGCTCCAACACCGCTGGTTTTACCATCATCAATATCATCGTCACCATCACCATCATCACCATCATTAACATCATCATCAGCAGGAACAGAAGCATCATCAGCAGCATCAGAAGCATCATCAGCAGCAGAAGCATCATCAGCAGCAGAAGCATCATCAGCAGCAGCAGCATCATCAGCAGCAGCATCATCACCAACATCATCGACATCATCCTCAGCTCCATCATCTTCAACACTCTCATTGGACACCCCTCCCCCAACAGTGTTACCTTCCACAGCATCCTCATCATCTTCATTTTCAACAGAGTCATCTTTCTCTGTCTCTTCTCCTACATCGACACTGTCATCGCCTTGATCCTCTGTCTCTGTCTTGTCAGCGGTATCCTCAATAGAGACACTATCGTCATCGGTTGCCGAGCTGAGTTGCTTATCACTTCCATCATCATCATCATCATCATCATTATCATCTGTTACTACAACCGCTGTAGTTGGCGTCTCAGGAAGTTCCTCAGAATCAGAATTTGTCAGACTATCTGTCCAAGCTCCATCTACTAGAGAAGTGACCCCTACCTCTTCCTTTTTCTCCAAGCTCTCCGCAGACTCCCCTGTTTCTGAAAGATCGCCTAGCTCCAGGCTGGGATCATCCGGGTCTTTCCCGCCGGACTCTGTGGTCTCGTCTGATGTAGCACCAGCATCATCATCATCTGCTACATCATCCTCTTTATCGTCATCATCTGCTATTTCCTGATCATCACCACCATCTACCACGTCCTCCCCATCATCGTTAACTACCACGCTATCCTCCTTATCGTCACTAACTACTACACCATCCTCTTTATTGCCATCATCCGCTACATCGGCGACTCCACTAGTATTTTCTGGACTATCACTTGTCACATCTTCTCCTCCTTCCTCCACATCTCCTGCGTCAGGTGTGTCTGTACTCTCTTCCTCAGAGACACTCTGGCTGTCTTCTACAGAACTCCACCCATCTGGGATAGCCGCTTCTCCAAGAGACGTCCCCTCTGTAGAATCCCCTCCATCTGAGATACCCCCACCATCCAGTGCAGCCTCATGTGTTGGAGTTGGATCTTCCTGACTTTGATCGGCCGAGTCCTGGCTAGGCTGGGTAGGAAGCGGATCGTCCGACTCATCAGCAGTGGACAGAAGTGCGTCATAGATGGACTCATCTAGGGTGGATAGTGGGGCAAAGAGCGTCGGTGTGGGGTCTTCTAGTGACTGGTCATCGTTCTGGCCGCTGTCCAGGGGAAACGCTGAGACAATCGCTGCCTGGAAAACAGTAATACGTTTGTTAATTTCAATGCATTTGTCGTTGTTGTTAAAAAAAAATAGAAGAAAAACGTTTGTAAAAAACTATTAATATTTAACCTAAATAGTGAGGTGTTCATTATAATGGACGATTACATTTACCCATAGAGGTCTATTTTAGCTCCATACCTTTACTTAAGAAATGTTGAAGTAAGCATGACATTAAAATAGCCTGAGACATACGCTATTCTGCTCTCTTGTTTTAGGAAGATGATTTATACATTTGATAATTGAATAGATACATTTATACATAAATTAGATAGATAGAAAGATAGATAGATAGATAGATAGATAGATAGATAGATAGATAGATAGATAGATAGATAGATAGATAGATAGATAGATAGATAGATAGATAGATAGATAGATAGATAGATAGATAGATAGATAGATAGATAGATAGATAGATAGATAGATAGATAGATAGATAGATAGATAGATAGAGCAAAAGAGAAATCATGATTGTTTAAGCGTGGATTCGGTTCAATGCAGTCTTTTTGTGTTTGTTTGTGTGTGTTTGTGTGTGTGTGTGCTTGTGAGTTATCCCAAAAGAAGATTATGTGCGTGTGTGTGTGTGTGTTATGCGATTGTAGACTATTTAACAAAAGAGAAGACTAATTGTTTGTGTGGCTTAGAGAGAATGAATTATACAAATATACAGAGAAAGAGAGAGATAAAGATAGAGAGAGAGGTGGGTGGGTGGGGCAAAGTTTATAATATGTGCATTTGAAACCAAACAGAAGTCACTCTTTGTGTGTCTAAGAGAGATAGAGAGACAGAGTGAGAGAGAGACAGAAAGATAGAGATAGAGAGAGAGGGAGCAATAGAGAGAGACAAAGAGAGAGAGGAGAGAGACAAAGAGAGGGTGTGAGATGGTGAGTGTTCTATGAACGTGTAAATTAAACCAAAAAGAAGATCCTGTGTGTGTAAGGGACAGAGAGGAGGGGGGGGGGGGGGGGGGCATTATAATTATGTACGCGTGGATTTTAAAAAATCAGACTGCATATGTGTGTGTGTGTGTGTGTGTGTGTGTGTATGTGTGTGTGTGTGTGTGTGTGTGTGTGTGAGTGCTGATGCGGGACTGTGAGCATCATCTGGACATTCCTGGCCAGTGATCGCCGCCAGTGACCAACACTCGGACCAGATGTAAACCGCGCCCAGTTGTAGCGACCTGCTCTGTATACAGTTTGTCCACGCAGTGTAAACATCCCGGGTGTTGGCTGGCGACCAGCTGCCCCCTGTCCAGTCCTCCTGCTGCTGGTCAGTACAATCCCCCACGCCCCTACCCCCCCCCCCCCCCCCCCCCCCTCTCTCTACTCCTCCCCCCCCCCTCCCCCTCCCACATTTTCCCTTTTATTCTATCCCAGCCACCGCATCAACTCACCCACCCGGTAGTTCTAACCCAGCCACCCCGGTAACTCACCCACCCGGTAGGTAGAGGCTAGGCGCAAATTAGCGGCGGATACATCTTTGTATATAGATGGGGGGCGCGGTAGCCCCGGGGTAGAACATCGGCTTTCGACGCAGGTGGTCCGCGGTTCGAGCCTAGCCCAGCTTTGGCGACTCGTCTCCTGCTGGTTGGGTATAAGTCAGTTTAATGAGACCGACTGATACAGAGTCAAGGTATTCCAGCACTGTCCCTGTGTGGCAACGCGTAAACTTGTCAGACGTTAGGCTTGGGGCCCGTTCGCACGTTCGGCGCTAAGCATCATCACACTTACGTACATAGACCTACAAGAAATTTGGATGGGTGGATTTCACTTCTCAGATAATAGTTTTAGATAAATTAATAAATGAAAGTTACAGCTACAAAGAAATGTTAGCAACTCACCCACCACACCAGGGTAGGTAGGGGCTAGGTTAAAAGTAACGGCGGGTAGATATACATAAATCTACAAGGAACATGGATAGGTGGATTATACAATTTGAACATTTTGATTCTCAGATAATAATTTGAGACGGTTATTTGTTTTGCATGCGTAATGTCCAACGTCATCACTTTGTATGCTATAATTATTTTGGACGGGCCCCAAGACTGAAGTAAAAAATTATAATTATATTATATTATATTATACTGCCACACATGAGACGCGGCGGAGAAACCTGAACTTCTATCTCAGCGCGAACATTATACTGAACCAAACAGTTATGAACGAAATAGGACATAAAGTTTTCACCGATCGTGGGATTCGAACCGCGGACTTCTCGATCTGGAGAACAGCGCTCTACCACTTGATCTTTGAGCCGCTTCGCGCCCAGTTTGAGAAAATTAGCGGTAGTTATATTTGCAAGGAATTTTGAAATAGTGGTGGAGTTGGGTTAGAGCCCCAATGGCTTGCTAGAGACGAAGTGTTCGAATCCCGCTTAATTCTCAATGCTTAATTTTCTTCACTTCTGGCTGTATCACTCTCAGCAAAATGTGACTAGCCCAGTCTTGGGCATCACGATTTGAGTAAGAAGGATCGAACTGCGTTATTTCGCGTAAACGCGTATGATCTACCATTGGACCACCACGCGCTCCAACAGAGACCTACTCGGGCTGCTCAAGGTTGAAGGTACATGACTGTATTTAATGGCTGAGCTGTAAAACCCAGGGTACCACATATATACTCGCTACAGCTTCCGCATTCCGCCGGATCGTTACGCTTTGTTTATACTGGCCGAAACAGTGAAGCTTTATTAGAGGTCTGGGTCTGGGGAGGGGGAGGGGGTCTAGGTGGGGTTTCTTTCAATTACATTCCTGCATAAGGCAAAAGAACGGGGGTGAGTGTGTGGGGGGTGGGGGGTGTAATCAGGTGCAAGATAGCCCAAGCGGTAAAGCCCTGGACTTGCAAGCAGGAAGATAGAAGTTTAAAACTAAGCTGGTGCATCATCACACACCTACCCCTACTTCTTCAAGTCCCGAGTTCAAATCTTGGCTGTTGCGTTCGCTACTGGTTGGGTCGGTGTCAGTATAATGTGACCAGCTGAGACAGGAGTCATGGTATCCCCGCCCTGTCTCGTGTGTGGCAGCATTAAAATTGTCAGACGTCCGTCTTGGGACCCGTCCACAATATAGCCTATATAGTGACGTTAAACCAACCCAACCCAACCCCTACTTCTTCGTATAAGACCTCTTTGAAGACATGCAAAGATTGTGGCTAGTCCCCGCCCCTACCCCTAAAGTGAAAATTTGTACGCCTTTTTTTATTCAGCTGCAACTTTTAAAATCAAATAAAGATGACTCCACGCCTGTACTAGTGTAAATGTGCACCCCTTTCAATTTTTCATTGAGCAATTAATGCGTTTCTTTTCAGTCTTTCCAGCTCCATCGACAATAAAAAAACACTACTGTAATGGCATAAGTTATTTTTGTGCGTCCTTTGTAGTCGAATCGACGTTACCTTGGTTTCTATATGGATGAGGGAGGTAGGAGGATGGGTTATAAAAAGAAGATTCAAAGAGTTATGTATATCAACATCCTGCCACGTTATGCTATGACTGGATTATCTGTAATCTTGACAGTAGGTTAGAAGGGACAGCCACAAACCTAGGTCTAGCTGAGACCAACAGATAAGACAAATAGACAAAGACACATTTTTAGACTGATGACATGGACGGGGATTGAACCCGCACCTTCTACTCGGCACCCATCGCCTTGCCAAGGCGAAGACCAGTGTGCTTAGCCACTCTGACAGTAGCAATGCTGATTCATTCCTAGGTGGTGGAATAAAACATCAAGGAGAATCGTTTCTTGTGCTGAACATGTTTGCAATTAAAAAGAAAAAAAATAAAGCTTTCCATCCACCATAGCCTTTTATTATTTAGTTAGTCTTACGATATGTCGCCACCTAGGATCCTCGTTAGAGATCTAGAAGATTTTGGGTGGATTCGTTGAGTTGATTTAACGTCCAATATCAGCACTGTATAGGCTATATTGTGGACAGGCCCCAAGACCGACGCCTGACATTTTTTGTGCTGCCACACACGAGACTGGACGAGGAGATATGGACCCCTGTATCAGCCGGTCACATAATACTTACACTGACACAACCAGTTGCAGGCGTCGAAATTAGGCAAAGAAACTGACTCGAACCGCCTACCTTCCAATCAGGAGATCAAAGCTCTACCACTTAAGCCAGTTCGCACTCCCTTCCCTTTTCCCCCAGCTAAGTCACAGTTTCCCTCCTAAAGAGAATGTTGATTCCGTTCTGGCCTCGTCATGCTCCTCTTGTTCTCCAACGTCTCACATTGCAATCAGCTGCGTACGAAGGGCAAACGTCAAAACTATTTTTGTATGAATTATTTATAGCTTGAGGTATAGCATTTAGATTACCATTGTTTAATCCCCATTAGTATTACAATCAGCTACAAAGAAGGGAAGTCGACAGAGCTCTTTTTGTTACTAATTACAATTTATGGCTTGTGTTAAAGCGTAACATCATCTACTTTCCATAAAATTAGTATTTTAATCAGCTACTAAGGAGGAACGTCAAAAATAGTTTGTGACTAAATAGATGGATCGTGTTATGGTGCAGGTGACAAAAAGTTCTTTGTTATCCTGTCTTTACAGATGAATAATGCCCAACGCACCACCAACCCTGTCTATGGCGAGCTGCAATGCATGTACTCTATTTACACACTGCATGTAGGCCTACATTAGTTCATAACGTGTCCTGGGTTTTCCCGCAGAATCATTTTAAGCTGCCAACCCTAACCAAAAAAAAAATTAATATTTGTACGTACTTTATTAGAGGAAAAATGTTTTTGTCCAAAAAGAAATATTTTGAAATGGATCGTGTACAAGCAGAAGACTCGTTGTATCATTTTTTAAATATATATATTTTTAATCTTCGTGCGCTTTATGGTTGTTTTATTTAACGTTATAGAATCGCCGCAAAGTTTACCTTTACCCCATACTAGAAAAACTAGGCGGCGCAGCAAGCCTTACTTCCGGCAATCGTGCCACTCCTTAGTGAGTGAATTTCTCCGCGGTGTAAAGTGTTTCAAGACTTCTATTTGTCTATTAAAACTAAAGCGCTATTCGGCTTTGTTTACCGCCGTGAAATCAAACTATGTGCGCAAGTTCGCGATCACATTCCGTTTGCTTGGCTGTAGAGGGGCGCTGGGCTAGCTTTGCCATCTGGTTACCTATGTTTCAAACCAATAAATCTACAATTTATGTTCGTTCTTTTATTAATAATAAAAAAAAAAATTAACCACAGAGATAGGACAGCTTGCATTTTTAATCTAGTAGGTCTTTACGCTAAAAAAACACTTTTTTATTTTCAATTTGTCCTAGCTATGGTAAAAATCAAAATAAATAAATCACTTTTATCTTTGTGTACAAAAATCTTTTTGCCTTTTATTTTGGAAGCAACGGCTGCAATCCAAATACAGGTATATACACACAATCATGTAAAGTATGTTTTGACGTATATAGTGAGACGCCATAGAGGAGACGACTTGTCTAAAACTACCGTGGTGTCATCAAAAACGTTGATGTGGTATACCGGTAGTCAAGTGAATAACGTTTGACCTTTCACCTTCCACCTGCAGTCAGCACGGCTCACCAGGAAGAAACTCGAATAAGAAAACTATGACATCAGGGTTCTATCCACCTTCTGTGTTTATATTCAGATAGACCCTTGTTGCTCTCAGGTCTAGAAAGTCCGCCGTGTCCATGAGACGAGCAACATGCCCGGAACTGTGTGGACATTTTCTGGACATTTTTTGGACATATCTGACAGTTTGATCCGACTACCAGACAATCTTGTCTTGTAACCTGCCTCAAGCCGCTTTACAAGCACGTCTCATAAGTCGTTTAAGTTATACTTGTACAATGTCATCCACCGCTCTACATACACGTCTCATAAGTCGTTCAAGTAATACTCTGTATTCTTGGACAAGGAAATAGAGACAAGCAAGCTCATTATTTACTAGTTTTTTGTCTCTTAAGTTCCTAAAAGGATCTTACGGCGACAGTCGAGGAAACTGCGTTAAGCAAGATCTATTTTTATCTGTGAGATATTAATGGGATGAGGTCAGATTTTATAAAATTTAGGAGCAGTAACAAGACATAAAAGTCACTGAAAAAATATACACATTCAAGACAAAAGAATCGCCCCCTTTCCATGACAATTCAATAAACAAGTTAGAATGCGTTCAGTATTGATATTTCCCCAATCCATACTAAAAAGTTCGATGCGCATAAGAAAAAGATTTATTCATCTATCTACCTATTGATCAATTTCACTACGAAAGTACAATAGTGATCCATTTATCGGAAGTGCCCATAGTAAA